>JAJOOF010000701.1:0-49897 GCA_029582545.1 Solanum lignicaule
TTTGGGATAGAGGACCTATACTCTCCTAAGGGTAGCTTGACTTTCATTGTAAGATGCATTTCAAGGATATCTTGAGTTAGGTTAGTCATGGTAGCTTGGGATTGAGGAGTCATACTCTCCTAAGGATAGCTTAGGGTTGATAATAACACTCCCCTATGGATAGCTTGCAATTATAATCTAGTACACTTGTAAGGGTAGCATGATTCAGTTTGTTTAGGACTATTTCATGGTAGTAAGGATAGGACACTTGAAACTTTCCAAGAGTAGCATGGACTTGCATGTTAGTGTGTCTTCCAAGGTAGTTAGCTTAGCTTAACCTAGTTATGTTAGTATGATGATAGCATGTTCTAGCCTATTAGGGGTTATTCCATGGAAGCCTTGAAGAGGTAAATAGACTAGAGGGATTAGTCCCCAACTAGTGACCTTCATGGTAGTGTAAGGAAGTACTTAGTGTGGGTAGTAGTATGGGATGCTATCCCTACGTGGCATAAGTATGAATTGAGGCTAGTTGTGAAGGGTTCCCTTATGTAGTATCACTTAGCTTGGGTTGTTTCCATAGTTGACTTCCAGGATATGATTGACTAATGTGGTAGTTCCCTTGTCTATATGAAGTAAGCTTATAGTAAGACCAAAAGGAGGGTGAATATGACTAAGATGATTTCAAGGCTATGCTTAGTTTGAAGGGTGGTATGGGATGCCTTTCATTTATTGCACAAGTGTGTCTTGAGGTTCCTTAGAAGTATGGTGCCCCTATGGTAGAAAGACTTATGACTTAGCCAGCATGTAGACTATGATTAAGATGACTAAAATGAGATACTTGGCTTGGGTGGTATTATGGGATGCTATTCTTGCTTTGCACTTGTATATTTTTGAGGTTACTTGAGAATGGTGTTATTATGGTAATGATGACTAAGAGTCAATTATGTTGATATGACTATGAGTTATCTCCTATGCTTATTAGCTATGTCTTATGTTGACTTATGTTTATATGATGCCTATGCTGGAGACCATGCTTTGACTATAATTATTATGCCTTGACTATGTTATTATCTCTTATTCTTATGTCTTATGTTGACTAACCATATGAGATGCTCTTATGATGTTGTGCTAGCTTTCATACTTGGTACATTTTTGTACTAACGCGTATTGCCTACAATTTAACCAAATATAAGGTTGGAGGCTTGAGTTGCTTTGGAGGCTAGGTTTCAAGGATCTAGAAGAGTTGAAGATCTTGGTGAGTCCTCATAGCTTCGAGGGAAACATCCACTTTACCTTTATGTCATTTCTTTATGTTCTTAGACTATTGTATGGGCTGTGTCCCAAGAGTTTATTTTAAAAGTTGTATTGATGGTTTGAGACAAAGTGTATAGAAATACTTCCGCTTGTTACTTTTATGAAATATGACTTCGATTGTTAAAGTTTTAAATTGTTCCATATTTTCAATTCTATTACCTATGTTATGATGCAAAGGGCTTGTATCAGACCCTTTCGGGGTTGAGTACGCCGTGTTACGTCTAGGGGGTACACCTGGGTAGTGAAACTTGTTTATCTTCCCTTCTCTTAACCTTGAGCATCGGACAATCTCTCATCTTGTGACCAATCTTCCCATAACTAAAACACCCATCGGTGCTAACTAGGAACTTACCATCATGTTTTCTTCCACATTTTGCACAATTAGGCCTAGCCACATAAGAACCACCACTATTACCTCCTTGAGGTTTAGGGTTGAAAACCCTATCCTTGTTGACCCTTCGAGCACTAGAGGATCCTTGGTTTGAAAACCTTTTTCTAAACCTTGGTCGACCTTGTCCATCTGACCTAGCATTGGAGAAGTGCCCATCACCGGTTCTAGCTCTTTTCACCTCTTTATTCTTTACCTTGAATTTTGAATCCTCAATTTTTGAGTGTACATCATAAGCCTTGAGATATCCATGTCATGATGAAGCATTTCCGTATGACACTTTTTTTCAACCAAGTTGGACACACTCATCGAAACCTACTCATCTTATCCCTCGAATCTGCCACCATATTTGGAGCATAATTGGACAATTGAGTGAATTTTAGAGCATACTCCTTTACGCTCATACTTCCTTGATGAATGTTAATAAACTCTTCCACCTTACCTTCCCTCAACTCTCATAAGAGCTTGCAGCACAATCCTCAGATGAGTCACATGTTCTTCCTCATTCCTATAGTAAATGAGGATATCATCAATAAAGACGATAACTAACAAGTCCAAATATTGCGTAAATGCCCTATTAATTATATCCGTGGAATCTGTGGGAGCCTTGGTTAGTCCAAATGACATAACTACAAATTCCTAATAACCATACCGAGTCCTGAAGGCTATTTTCGGGATGTCACTATCTCTGATGATAACCAAATTTGAGGTCTATTTTCAAAAATTGAATAGCACCCTGAAGTTGGTTGGACAAGTCATCAATCCTAGGGTAGGGTGCTTATTCTTGATGGTGACTCTGTTCAACTGACGATAGTCAATGGACATCCTGACAGAACCATCTTTATTTTTCACGAACAATATCGGTGCACCCCATGGGGAAATACTAGGTCTAATGAAGCCCTTATCTAGAAGGTCTTTCAAGTACTCTTTCAATTCATTAAGCTCAGCTGGAGCCATTCTGTAAGGAGGGATCAAAATAGGTTGGGTATTTAGAAGGATATGAATTCTGAAGCCAGTTTCTCTTTCGGGAGGAACTCTGAGACGATTTTCTAGAAACACTTCGGGAAACACATTTACTATTGGGACTAACTCAAGAGATGGATTTTAGAGCTTGAATTCCTAACCCAAACTAGATGATAGAGATACCCTTTAGAGATCATGTTTCTGGCCTTAAGGTAAGAGATAAATCGACCTATAGGCACTGAGCTACTACCCTTCCATTCTAGCATTGGATCATGTGGAAATTGAAAATGAACGCTCCTAGTTCGACAATACAATCGACTGAGGCATAACAAGAATGTAACCAATCGATGCCTAGAATGATATCAAAGTCTACCATTTCTAACTTTACAAGATCTACTTAGGTGACTTTCTGAGAGACTGTGACAGGCAATTTTATATACCCGTCTAGCTATAACTAGGTCACCAATTGGAGTAGAGACTTATAAGGGTTTTGAGAGAGTTTCTAGACTGACACCAAAGTTTACTGCTATATATGGAGTTACAAAGGAGAGAGTAGCCCTTGGATCTAACAAAGAATAAACATCTAAATAAAAGACTCACAACGTACCAATGGCCACATCAGGAGAATCTTCCTGATCCTGGCAAGCCTAGAGAGCATATAACATGTTCTAGTGCTGATCACCATCTTAACCAAATATAGTACCCTCGTGAGTCGGGTGACCTGTTGGTGCTGCTGAAGCTATAGACTGAGCCCTAATATTGCTACCTCCTTGTCCCTATTTAGAAGAAGGGCAATCCCTCAACCTGTGACCATACTGACCACACCCAAAACATCCATCCTTTCCTGCAAGACACTCGCCCGGATGGTTCTTACCACACTTTGGACAAGTTGGGTAGGTTCTGGTACCTGAAACAGTCCCCTGAGACTTAGAGCCGGATGCCTTATCTTTCTGATCCTATCGAAACCTGGGGGATGGACCACTAGTTAATGATGGTTCTGGAGTTGAGGACCTTTGTTGAAACCTTGAGCATTTTTCACCACCCAATTTCTGCTGAGAGTAATCATAGTTGCTTGTCCTATCTTTCTTGTTGTCCTTAGTCTGTTCCCTAAGCTTATCTCTCTCAACCTACTGAGCATAAGTCATGAGCCTAGAGATATTCATATCCTTTCAGAAAATAGCATTTCTGCACTCTGTCTTCACCAGGTTAGATACTCTAAACAAGAACTTACTCATATGCGCTCTCGGATCGGCAACCATATGTTGAGCATACCTACAGAGATGGGTGATCTTAAGTTCGTACTCTTGGACTATCATAGAACCTTGCCTCAAATTCATGAACTCCTGAGCTTTTGCCTCTCTCAACTCCCTTGGAAAGAACCTGTCCAGAATAGCTCAGGTAAAACACTCCCAAGTCACATGAGTTGCATTCTCATCCAGGTGTTCCTTCCATTAAGTGAACCAAATGTGAGCTACATCCTTGAGCTGGTAGGAAGCCAAGTCTACCCTATCATTTCCAGTTACTTGCATCACTCTAAAGATGTTCTTCACTTCATCAACAATGTTTTGGGGGTCTTCACCAACTTGCGACACTAGAAACTCAGGTGGATTTATCCTAAAAAAATCACGGACCCAAGCTGCCACTGATCAACCACTAGCGTTTGCAAGAACTGGAATGTGCTGATAGTTCTGGTTGGTTACACTCTAAGCCAAAAGCTTAATGGCGTTCCGAAACTCTACATTCAAAACCTCATAGTCTGGGACTGGAGGAACTGCGTCAGCCTTGCGGGCATTACCATTCCTTGCTTAAGATCTAAGAGGAGGCATGATATGAAACATATAACATCGAGTTAGAAAAGAGATCAAACCCACGCATGATAAGAATAACAAGAAAGTGATGTTTTTCCTAAAGCACTGCGTAGCCTCCCCCTGTAAGAACCCTAAAATGAAATAGGAAGAACTAGAGCTTCGTATATGTGGCTGATGTTGGTTACTTGTTAAAATGTTAAGAAATAGCTTTTAAAGTTGAGTTTAAAGATTTTAGAGGTCAAACATCAATAAATGGCCATGACGTTCGGAAACTAGTGTTTTGGTGCTAGTGTGTTCTAGTGTATTGTTATGGAAGTTGGTGTGGTTTGGAGTCTAAAACTTATAGAAGATACCCTAGTAACTAATTGGTCATGTTTAGAGGTTAAACGTCCGGGTACGACTCATCAAGGACTGCCCTAAGTGTCCTTGAGGAGGGCCCAAATGTTGGCTGAAAAGCTGTCAAAATAGCTTGACTTACGGAGCGCACTTACTCCCCTTAACTCGAGTAACGGACTGTACCTTGTGGGAGTAGGTCCATACTTAGTCATGGAGGCTTGGCCTCCATTTAAGGAGGGTCTGACCAAAACAACAGAGCAACAGAACGCTCCATACCTCCACCTACGATCTGTAGGTGAGGCAGTCGTAAGTCACCACTGTTTTCTGGTGCAAGTCGGCCAAGCCAAGGGTGGTTTGGTAAATTTCACCCTTGGATAATTAAATGTATGGGCGGTTATTTTATGGTTATTTACATATTTTAAGAGTTTTAAAGTAATAAAATAGTATTTTACAGTTCATTATCTTCAAAGTCTCTCTTCTCCAAAACTCTCTCTCAAGGAAGATTCCATTAGAGGTGAAGAACTCAAGGTTTCTAGGTCAATTTCTCCAAATTTTCAAGTGTATTTAGTGGGGTTATTGAAGTATAAGTTATGGTGATCCTTGATCCTCTATTAACCTTCCATTCAAGGTGTCAAATCAAAATAGATTGCGAAGTCTTTCAATGATCAAAAATCCTACTATGTAATCTAAGTATGGGATCATTGGTAAACCATTTTTAAGACAATTTCATTGATGAATTAAGGATTGATTGATGATTTTAAGTTGATTTTTCATTCAATTCCTTCAAGAACCCATGATTCCTCCTAAACCTCTTTATCTTGGAAATTGGTGGATTATAGATGTATAATGAATAGTATGTGATTATTTTGAGTTATTTTATGGATTCATGTCATTGATTATACCTTGTGATGGTAAATTGTTGATTATTGATGATATGAGAATTATGACCTAAATATGGAATTCATGAATGAGTTCATGTTCAATTGCTTATGGAAATGATGGAATTGGTTATGAATATGTCAATTAACTTATCTCTTGTAGTGACTTGAATTTATGGGTTAGATTGATGTGTGATCCACTTATGGTGGAGGTGTTTAATTGTTTATGTAATGTGGAATTGGATTGAAGTATTGTCATGAAGTTGTATATATGAATGTGAAGTATATATGTGTGTGATCTAATTGAATGAAGGATGATCTTGTTTAGAAGCTATTGGTGTTAGGATTGGTTGTTATCTCTCTAATAGCACTTGTGAATGACGGTGATAATGTGAAGGGCTATTCTCACATAAACACACACATACTTTGAATGAAGGTTAAGGTTAATGAATGTGAAGTACTATTTGGAGGTTATTCTCATGTTGTACTTAAATGAATGCTAATGTAATGAATGTGAGTATATTGCAAGGCTATTCTCAATTGTACTCTAAAGAATACATGTGGCATTTCAGATGGATACTCAACCGTGAGTTGAGGTGGAGTGTCTAGTAATAATCTCAATATTCCTTTGAGCTTTCCAATGAATGAATGATGGGTTGGGATGGATGCTCATCCGTGAGTAGAGGCGGAGTATCTAGTAGCAATCTCTCATCCTATAATGAGTGAAGATAAATAATGTAATATACTCCATGGGGAATAATGTTAAGCACCGAGAGGATTTGGTTACAGAGTAGTGCTCACCCGTGAGTTGAGGCGGGGTACGTAGTAGCAATCTCTTGAGGTGGATGCTCATCTGTGAGTAGAGGTGGGTTATCAAGTAGTAACCTTCCTATCCCATAACTATTTGCCCACATAGGTCTATAGCTAGTGGATCCACTTAAGCTAGAAAGAATGGCCCTACCTTAGGCAAGTAGGGATCCCTTTATCCGGTGAGGGTGACACTGGGATTCCATGAGTTGCTCACATGGTCTATATCGGTTAAGGCTTACCTGCACATTAATCAAAATGAACTATGGTTTCCTAAGGGTGTGCTAATTAGCATGGGTGGTGGAATGGGACGCCATCTATGCATTGCACAAGTAGGTACTTGAGGGAGGTCATGGTGTGTTCTTTATGGTGCTAATGAATGAATTGACTCTTGTTCAATGTTTATGAAACATGTTGATCTTATGTCTAATGTTAAAGAAGATGCTATAAGTTGTTGAATGTGGATATGCCTAGTTTATGGTGACTTCAAGGGAGCACTTAGTGTGAGTAGTAGTATGGGATGCTACTTGCACATTGCACAAGTGTGACTTAGAGTTATCTTAGGTGATGCTCCTTATGTGATGATTATGTTTTGTAATGTGTTTATGTCTTTATGAATGTCTATGGTTGGAATTGAAAGGGTTGCATGTGAGTCCACCTTTGGTGACCTTAGGGTGATGCTTCTGTGTGTGTGGTGGTATGGGACGCTATCCATACATTGCACAAAGTGTTACTTGAGGGTTGCTTGTGGTGAAGAGGTAAAGAAAAAGTAATGGGTTATATGTGTTGAGTATATCTTTAATAAGATAAATGGCTTATATGTTGTCTATGAGTGAATACCATGTTTCTTATACTTGTATTTCATGAATTTACCAAAATGGCATAATAGCATGGCTTTCAAACAAATGCCCTTTTTGGCATGTTTTTGCATGGTCATCATACTTAGTGCTTAATTGTACTAACACCATCTTCTTCATGTTTTTACTACAAGTGTAGGTTGTGGTAACTAAGGGATTTTCTCTAGATTGGAGTGCTTGGATTTGCTATTCCTAAGTCTTGGTATGTCCTTATGGAATCGAGGACACTTGTTTTAGAAATTTCTTTCAATTCATGTAATAGACTCTTAGCGTTTTTTTCAATTGTAAAGGGTTGTGTCCCTTCCATGTTGATATTGTGTCTAAGATGGCAAAATGAGACTGAGACTTCCGCTTGCGTATTATGGTTTTAAATGTTGATGACTTTTGAGTAGTATGGGTTTTTAATAAAAGTTTAAAATTCCTTGCTATTTTTATTACCTATGCGGTGAATCAATGATATGAATCTTGTATAAGACCTGTTCGAGGTTGAATACGCCGTGTTACGACTAGAGGGTGCTCTCGGGTTGTGACACCCCCTCATAGGTGTGGCGCGCTTCACAGTTAGGAAAGGGACTCTACTTAGTGTGGCTTTTCAGACATCCTAAGATTATTAAACCTAGTGCCCTAATACCTATTTTGTCCCGCCCCGAGGCTACACCCTTGACGTAAACACGAGACTTAGGATCACGAGTGATCCCAAGCTAACCGTGAGCTGGCATATCATAGCATACTAAGATAACTGAAATAAGAAGTACTGTGTTGAGGCTTTAAATGATAAGACAAACTGAAACGGGGAATACCCAATACTAGTTTGGACACAAAAAAGATTGAGAGTTTAACAACAACTAGAAGGTCAAACTCAAAATAACTAAAACTGAATCTAACTTTGTCTGAAATAAGCCTCTAATTGACTAGAGATGCTGGGACATGCCCCAAGCTAACTCTAGCAAAATGAAACTAAAATAAAGAGTGAATGTAAAAGAACATGTATATCGTCCTCGAATAATGAGGACTCACTATTGATACTGCTGAATACGGATCGGGAACCGATCTACAAGCGATGTAAATGTTGAGTACCTCAACCTACATCACGAGAAGATATAGCGCAGTGTATGCGTTACTACATGAAAGGTACTGAGCATGAAGGATAGGATAAAGCTGAATAATATACATAACTGAACAAAGAATACTAAACAATGATGATAGAGTAACATGATGAATATACTGATCATACTGAATATGAACTAAACTTAATGTAATGACCAAGTACCTAACATGCGGAAACTTAATACTGAAATGTAACGGTAACATGGTCAGTACACTAGAATCTGATTGTAGGAGGTACTAATAACGGATATAAACCCACGTGAGCTAAACGTGGAGTCTGATATATACGCCCCATCGAGAGGACCCAATATACCTTAACAAGGGTATAAAGGCATGACTGGCGTGACCACTAAATATGATGCCCACAAAAGGGACTTAACCTAAGAGGGCACGTAGTTCTGCGACTGTGAGGGTGACTGACCCTAGTCCAACTGGGGGCTAAACCTACTCCCAACTAGAATGTACATAATACAACATAACTGAAATAAATTGGATAGCTCAAGATTCAGACATGCTAACTGAAAATGCAACATTAAGTACTGCTAATGAAACATTTGAAAACTGATGCATGTATATATATATAAACTGACCTAGCAAGTGTAATTCATGAACTAAACGAATCTACCCAACTAGGGTTCTGAATTTCATCCAAGGATTAAGAAACATGGTTAAGAAAACATAATAATCTTATTAGGATTACTCTAACAGCTAAATCGCAACAATTATTAGAAGTTCTGGAAACCCTAGGTCTAACTATGATATAGAGAATCAAGGATATGACTAAATTCTAGGGACTTAATGGGTGAAAGAAACCCACTAGTGAAATCCCAATACCGGGTGACAAATTCCACGAAGAAGTCTTTTGATTTCAGGGCTTGAACAGAGGGAAACTTGATGCGTTCTTGGATAGGGTTTGGTCAATGTTTTCTCTCTTCGTTTGCTTGGTTTGATTGATTTTTGGAGAATGAATTGGTTCGGGTAAGTTCTTAATAAATTACTCAGCTAAAACTGACCAAAACGACGTAGTTTAGGGGTTAAATGACGTAGTTTAGGTTTCCAATGCATAGGGAGAGACCAAACAACCCCTAACTTAAAAATTGTCAGGGCCATCGACATACCTGACGGACAGACCATTGACTGACCTACGGTCCATCCTGGTCAGTCATAGATTGGCATCAGAGATGGGTTGTCGGAGGTCACGATCCACGAACATGGGCGACGTACCTTGGTATGACCTATGGTCCATAGGTCCGGCCGTGGGTCGACCCTTCGATGAAATTTTTGGGTTTCTGTGGAAAGGGCTGCAGGTGGCCAACCATGGACCCCACCTACGATCTGTGGGTCAACCTACGGTCCGTAGGTGGCCCTGTTGGTGGCGCCTGCAACTTTTCAAATTCTACATTTTGGTCTTTCTAACATACGGGGTGTTACAAAAGTCAAATCTAATCGGTGAGAAACGATCCAAAGGGGTAGTTTCCAAAGTCATTCAACGACGTCCATAGGGTTTGACAGCTGAGAAGTCAAGAATTTAAAAGTTGATGCAGAAAATTGGCTATAAGGCCTACTCATTGGTGGACTTCTAAGTCATTCGGCAATCCCTACTAATCTAACCAATTTTGATGCAAGGTGAAATTTTGGGAGTATTTGTTAACATATAAATTGGGTTTTGAAGGGAGAGAAAAGGGACTTTTACATTACATAATATTCTCTAAGAGATTTTGAGCTAAGAAATTGAGGTTTTAGGGTTCTTAGTCTTAATTTTTTGCATTGAGTATTGATGATTTTGACATTTAGATGGAGTATCTTCTTGGAAACTCTTACTTACTTTTTATTATGCTGGGCTAAACCCCATTTACCTTAAGGGTGTGATTATGCAAACAAATACACAAAATAGCTTATGGGTTTTGTTAATTGTTTGATTTAATGTTGCTCTGAAATGAGTTCAATTATTTACTCATGTTTATATTTATGGACAGAAGTTGCAAATTCAGTTCTAGATTTAACTCTCTATGCTTGCTTGTGAAAGTTGCTTAGGGTGGAGTATATGATTGATAGATTTATTGACTCTTGTTTTTACAATCCATCTTGATAACGTGAGTTAAATTAAGGATTTGGGTTGCTTTGAATTGTTAAGCTTGTTGAGGTTCCAAATAACTTGCTTGAAACATACTAGCTGATTGAAAAAATTATTGTTATAGTTACAATCAATCCTACCCATTGAAATTCAACAACTTAAAACAACTATTTTTTACCCATTAAGTGAAATAGTATTCGTTTGCACACACACTCCTAAGGTCCCCTCTCTAATTGTTAAAACCCCTCATTAATTGTCATCATTAAAAATAGGCGACCAAATTCTCTTCATATTATTGATTTGCATTATGTTACGCGTTATTTATTTCCAATCCACAAGAAGTTAGAGAACTTTCATACTTCATATTTGAATTCTTTTTAAAATTATTCCTCGTGCGATCAAGCCCAACCCACCATTGGGTTAATAGTTGTAAGCGATCGCCTACACTTTGAATCATAAGAGGTGTAACTTAGCGTTATGAAAAAATGAATCTACTGCCAGAGAGTGGTGCTTAGAATTCTCTTATTGAACTATTTTTGTGAACTAATTTGTGTTGTAGTAGAACTCTCTTATTAGTGTTCTTGTTAATTGCACTCAATAGGTGAAGACATGAGTGTGAATGGAAAATGTCCTGGTAGTCAACATGAGTACAATGACAACATCAGAGACTTGAACGATGGCAATACCAGTGCTATTCGATTTCCCCCAATTGTGGGCAATGTTGTTATCCATATGACTGGAACTATGCTACAGTTGTTGTAAATGAAAGGTCTCTTTGTGGGACTTTTTCATGAGGACCCTCGTGATCACATTCAAAATTTCATTTATGTGTGTTGACCATTTTCCTTAAAGCATATCACTCAAGAATCCATCTGGCTCCGTTTATTTCCCTTTTCTCTAGACGGGGAAGCAACATAGTGGTTTACTGAACTACCAAGGGAGTCTATTACTTCTTGGGAGGAGCTCACTGAAGCATTCTTTGAAATATTTTTCCCTCCCTCAAGGATGTTGAAGTTGAGGGACAACATTCAGAATTTCATGCGGGTTGATGGGGAGCCCATTCATGAAACTTGGTTGAGGTTTCAAAAGCTGTTCCTCCAATGTGCTTTTGCAATATTTCTACCAGAGTCTTGACACCATAAACAAGGGTGTCACCGATCAACTTATTTGGGGTAAAATCATTAGACAACTATTTTCCATTGCGTCGTCTTTGCTTGATGAGATGACCAAGATTAATCGATCATGGCATACAGGGGATAATCATGTATATTCTCTCAAGGTTGAGTTGACAAAAGAACAAATAGAAATGAACCAAGAGTGTGATGAAAACATGGACAAGATAATGACCCAAATGGACTTGGTGACGAAACATGTCTTGGGAGGTGGTTATAATGTTGTGACTGCGGTTGGTGCTAGTAGTGGAATGAGGCTGGATGATGGACAATTTTATGCCATGTATAATGAAGAGGTACATTTCTTATCAAATCAAGTGGGAGGTTCTCGTTCGAGTTATCCAAGGCTTTGCGGGAATGAAGGTTGGAACAAAGATTGTAATGGTGGTCTGAGAGATAGGGAACGAGATTTGTGTGATGGGGATCCAAAGTTGAGAGAAAGGAATGGTGATAGAGATTGTTATGTGCATGCTCATGACCGTTCAAAACATAAGGAACCAAATGTTGACCCCGAAAGATTTTTGAACTCAGGATATGCTTGCCCACATCCTAAACAAGGTAAAAAGATCGAATAAAGTGCTCAAGGAGATGAAGGTTGATTTCTCCACTTTGAATTAAACGGTGGCCTCTCATTCTATATCTTTAAAAAAAAGTTGAGATCCAAATGGGTCAAATTTCTTCTCACTTGAATCCGAGACCAAAAGTGGGTCTTCCTAGTGATACATTAGCCAATCCAAAGAATGATGATGCACAATGAATGGCTATTTGACCTGGAGTGGTAAGGTTGTGGGAAGTAATGTACCAAATGATTATAATGCAAGTTCAAGTAAATGGAAGGATATTGTTATTGAGAGTGATGGAATTGCCGAAGAGTTGAACAATAAAGCTTCCAATAAGGTTGATGATGCACCGAAAAATGTTTTTTCAGTGATGCTAAAAATTTAATTCTGGGGTTGTTCCTCTTTCGGAACCTACAAAGCCGCTTCAAGAAGGTACTCGACCATTCTATCAAAGATTGAATAAGATGGATAAAGACGAGAAGTTCAAAAAATTTCTTTCCATTAATCTTCCTTTGTAAGAGGCATTATAAGAAATGTCAGGTTATAGAATGTTTATGAAAGAGTTGGTCAATAACTAGAGAAGTATGGATTTTAAGACAGTTGAAGTATATCATAGTTTTAGTGTCGTAATGTCAAACAATGTGGTTGTCAAGAAGGATGACCCATGGGTGTTTAATATGCTTTGCATTATAGGAATGTTCCAATTTGATAAAGCATCGTTTGATTTGGGGGAAAGTATAAATTTGATGCCCTATGCCATTTTCAAGAAACTTGGGCTAGGTAAACCTACGTCAACAACTATGTGTCTTCTCATGGCCGACCTTTATATCAAGCATGCTCTTGGCATCCTTTATGATATTTAGTGAAGGTAGACAAGTTTTTATTTCTTGATGATTTAGTAATCCTCATATGCAACAGTGACACTGAGGTCCCTATTATTCTGGGTAGATCGTTATTGGCTAGCGGGAGAGCTCTTGTTGATGTGGAAAGTGGTGAACTAAAATTCTGGGTAAATGGTGAGGAAGTTACATTCAATGCATGCAAATCGATGAAGCAACCAAGTGACCTCCATGTTATATTGGTCATTGACGTGATTGATGAAGTAGTTGCTAGTGTGCGTGAAATTTCTTATGTTGTTGAGTCTTTGGCTGCCGTCCTCTTGAATTATGACGGGGAAAAATTCAAGATTATTATGAGGTAGTGGCTTCTTTATCGGGTTTAATTTCTTATTCTAAAAACCACTTAAAGCTTGATATCGATTTGAAGAATAAGGAATTTATTCCTGCAAAGCCATCTATCTAACAACCACCAAAGCTCGAACTGAAGGTACTTCCACCCCATCTTCGTTATGTGATCTTGGGACCCAATAACAATTTACCCATGATTATTGATGTGGATTGGCTTGAATGGCAAACTTAAGCTCTTGTTAGTATGTTGAAAGATGTATGAAGGCTATTAGGCAGACAATTGGTAACATAATGGGAATTCCTCTCGATATTTCTACCAACAAGATTCAATTGGCTAGTGATTGTAAGACAAGTGTTGAACATCAAAGAAGGTTCAATCCACCAATGTAAGAAGTCGTCAAGAAAGCGATCATTAAGTGGGTGTATGCGGGAGTTGTCTACTCCATTGCAGATAGCAAGTGTGTTAGTCGCATTCAATGCGTTCCAAAGAAAGGTAGTATAACTGTGATCCCAAACAAAAAAGGTGAGCTCGTGCCAATGAGACCAGTCACCCATTGGCATTTGTTTATGGATTATAAAAAATTGAATGCATGGAACAAGAAGGATCATTTTCCAATGCCTTTTATGGATCAGATGCTTGATAGACTTGCGGGTCATTGATGGTATTGTATCTTGGATGATTACTCCCATGTCCCTATGGGATGTTACCTTTCAAAGGAATGTCGTTTGGTTTGTATAATGCACCGGCGATATTTCAAAGGTTTATGCTCTATATTTTTGCCTATATAGTTGAGAATTCGATGGAAGGCTTCCTGGATGACTTTTCGGTGGTGGGAGATACATTAGAAGCGTGCCTTGTGCCCCTTGGTATAGTCTTGGAGATGTATGTCGAAATAAACCTTGTTCTCAATTGGGAGAAAGGTCACTTCATGGTCAAGGAAGGTATTGTATTGGGGCACAAAATTTTGGGAGAAGGCATACAAGTTTATCAAGCTAAAGTTGAAGTTATCGCCAAGTTGCCTCCTCTTATTTAGGTTAAAGGTGTTAGAAGCTTCTTCGGTCTTGCGTGTTTCTACCGGAGGTTCATAAAATATTTCTCTAAGCTGGCTTATTCTCTTTGCAAGCTACTTGAAAAGGTATGTGTCTTAGAGTTTGATGAAGCTTGTGCCAAGGCATTTTTGTGTTTAAAGAGAAGCTCATTTCGGTGCCTACCAATATTGGCTTGGATTGGATCATTCCATTTTAGCTAATGTATGATGCAAGCAATCTGGCTTTTGGGCTGTACTTGGCCAACACAAGGGAAATTTTTTTGTCCCAATCTATTATGCAAGCAATACCTTGAATCTAGCTCAAAATAAATATACCATCCCTGAGCAAGAGTTCTTAGCCGTGTGTATGTTTTTGAGATGTTTAGAGCCTATATGTTGGGAACCAGGGTGGTGGTACACACCGACCATGCTACTATATGTTACTTCATGGCTAAGAAGGATGCAAAGACAAGGTTGATCCGATGGATGTTATTATTGCAAGAGTTTGACTTTGAAGTCAAAGATTGAAAGGTGTGTGAGAACCAAGTAGCGTACAACTTATCGAGGCATGAAACGAATGTGGTTATTTCCGGTGAAAATATATTTAGGAAGACTTTCCCGATGAGTTGCTGATGCTAATGTCAAATGGTAAAATGCCTTGGTATGCTGATTTTGCCAATTGTATGGTGTATTTGGATGATGCTTGAGTTCATGTCCACATTGTTCCACGATGTTAACTAAGGCACTTATTGGGAGGCAATCCAAGCTTTGCTTTTGGTTATTTGAATAACGTTTGGTAGATGTGTAGGTTGGAGTAAGTATTTTTGGGGAAAACCCAAATAGGTAAGAGCGTAGCTTAATCTGTGAGTCTCCATATTGCTCCATGATCGCCCAAATGCATCACCCCATGAAGGTAAAAAATGAGGAATGCTCTTGATTTTTCAGCAAGCTTACAGCTCACTCGGTGAGTCGCCTAGTCTGATCATCAAACTCGACGAAGCTCACCCATTTCACTTGAGGAATAGTTCAGGCCCCTCTTACTTTCAATGGGCTGAGACCCATTTGGTGTCTCACCGAATCCTTTCAGTGACATTAGTCAAGCACACTGAATTTCTTGAGCACTTAAAATCATCCTTTATGTTAATTTTCTAAATTCAGAATTTTTCCTTTAGGCTAAATTTTCTCCAATTCTACTCATTTATTGAACCTTAGGCTATTATTTTCTAGTTGTTTCAATCATCCTTGTGTTGGTATTGCATCGCGTGAGTGAAGTGTCATCGCTATTCCTCTACCCTCCCCTTTGTCGTGTCTGTGTGTGTATCCCATTTGGAGTTTGGTTTATCAAACTTTGTTTAGTTTTATGCAATACTTGCAATGCTAAGGTGTAGTGAAGTGGGATTATCATTTCTTAGTTAAATTTTTTGCCTTAAATTGTTAAATTTCAATAGAGCTTGTTAAATAAATCATTTGGTCCATTTGTTTATGCCTTTCTAGTAAGTTGTTGAAATTGTGGGTTTTGAATGTTGTGTAGTGCATGGATGAAGTCTAAGTACCCAAATTCGACCAAATGACTTGAATTTGACCGATGATGGATTGGGTGACATAGTTCTTAAGGGAAACAATCATTGTTTGATTGAATCAGCTTTAATTAGGGGAAGTCTGAGTACCTCGACTTTTGAATTCATCTTGGGTAGTTGTGAATTACATGCAATTGTGACTAAATTAGGGATTTGTGGGTTGTTTTTTATGGATTGAGTAGGTTGTTGAGGAGGTGATGAGTTGGGTCATTTTGGCGAGCTTCGTCAAGCTCACCGAATTGACTCGTCGCGTCACCAAAATCCTTCCCCATCGCCTAACTTGTCAAACTTGTGAAGAGAAGCCACTGCTCATTTTGGCGATGACTCTTTAGCTCGCTGAATGGTCTTGAGATCGCCCTTATGACCTAGGATTTCTCTAGGAGGCCACTGTAATGTTTGGTGAGGCCCCTTTTGTTTGCCGAGTGGACTCGATGAATTTCCATGCTATTTTTTGTGGTTTATGTTGCCTGCCTTTATTCACTAACTTTTCATGAACAATTTGTTTTTGTTTGTGTTGTTTACATGTATGGCTCGACCTAAACTCCTAACTAAGTGTGTGATCGATGAGGATTGTTCTCCACTTTAAGGAGACCGAAGCCATAAGTCCTACCACGTAAAAGAAAGCAAAGGAAGTTGTTATTTCAGAGGAAGTTGAACATCCCCAAACCACCCGTCGTAAACCTTTACAGTTGAGTTCAACAGTAAACATTAGGTGGGAGATGATACAATTTTGGATGAAACTGTGGACATTGATTCAATACAATTCATCTACTCTAAGTCATAGCATGAAGAGGTTGAGGGGTCCAGGACTCCAATCCATACTCTGGTGCCTGAAACTGATTTAGCCTAGAAGAAACTTTCAAAGTTGTGTTCTAAACCTACCCATTACCCTTTGTCTTTGCCATAGATACCACATATACCCCCCCCCCCCATTCTGAATAATCCTCCTCGTTCTGTGAATCATCTAAAGGCTGCTAGGTTGCGGGCCACACTTGAACAGAAGAGGTTGTCGACAAATGGAGTAGTGGATAAGTATGTGAATGTTTGGGAGATGCTATGGAATCAGAAATTCCAGCAATTCACAAACCCTCGACACCTCAATTTTTATACGTGGGTTCAGGAGTTTTACGAAGGGTATCCCTAGTTGATGCAAAGGGGAAGAAGAAGGGTATTTCTATAGCCCCCATTATTTTCTAGAGGCGTAGGTCAAGAAAGTGTGACGCAGCAACATAGATATCAGCATCGAGTTGGCTTGCACGGTGAAAACTCAACACTATTTGGCCGATAAAATAAAAACTCACACGTTGGATGATTATCAACGGTGGCTTACCTTATTGTTGATCGATGAAACACCCCCATGGATTTAGGTGAGGACTATTATTGAGAAGAAAAAGCTCAATATGGCACATGGTATTGGTTCGGGTTCATCAGTAGCACGTTGATGTCTTCATATAATGGGTCCATTATTAGGCATCTGAAGGCTGCGCTTTTGGGTTGCATCATTGACCGGGAGAAACTAAATCTTGGCTCCATTATTGCACATGGCTATGAGGGCCAAACAAAATCAAACCTACTTATCATTTCTGGTATTAATCAGTTCTTTGTGTCGCACAAAAGGTGTGCCTTTCGTGGCTAAGACAAATATTAAGGTCACTCCATCCTCGTCTTGTGATATTTGTAGGATTTAAGCGGAGTAATTTAGTGATGAGGTGTCGAAAAAGAAGAAACCATGAGTGGACATTTCCTCGGTAGTGGATGTGGAGTACATGCAGGCTGGTCCTACACCTCCCACCCAGAAGCCAAGCCATCGGGTACACTTACCCCTCCTACCTCTACTGCTTCTACTCCCACTTCCCTTCTCCCTTTGAGTTAGGCCATGATATACAAAATGGGCAACCTTTCTGAGAGCTTCAAGGGTAGAAGTCATTCTCCCTTCTATGATTGATCATGCCATTATTTTTGCCCTTTCCTCCTTTCGGGAAGATTTCAGGGTAGATCATGAGTTGATCACTGCCCATGGAAAAGCTTTGGATGCCGTTACCACTCAAGTTGTGGTGTGTGAGGAGATGAAGAGAAGACTCTTTATTTGACAGCCTAGATGACTGATAGTGCTAGCTTGCATCGTGATGTGGATGAATTTAAGTCCACTAACATATCGATGTTATCGGGTGGTGTGGATAACCCCGAGGCCACTATTTATGAGTTTCCTTCGATTTATAAGATCGAGCAGGTGGGGCATGCTAACTCTGAGATCCCTCCAGTTGTTGTGTCTAGATATGCTGCTGATCCCGACATTCCTGAGACTCATGAGGAGGACTTAGTTGATCGTGAGAGTGATGTGTATGAGGATTTGGAGGAACTAGAGGGTGATATGCTACAGTTTTCCTCAAAGGCATCGCTTCACGAAATTTTCCATGATTAGTTCTAGTGGTTCTAGGCCCACAGAAGAGGTCGTTGCATATTCTTCTGGAGTTGAAGTTGAGCAAGGCACTGATGCCCAGGTGGAGGCCACACCAGTGAGCCATAGTTCTGCTCTGGCTTAGACCGACAAGGGAATCTTTACTCTCCCTCAATTTTATTTTTAGTTGTTACTTTCAGTTTTTTTTTTTTGTTTTGCATTGAGGACAATTCTAGTTTCTTTTTGGTCAGGTAAAGGTACCTAGCTACCTACCCTTTTGGTTGTATTTTGCCATTTTGGGATAGTTTTTTATTTTCGTTCAGAACTTCTTTATTTTGCTTTGGTAGTATAATGATGTCTTGGTTTTGATTTATTGTCCTCTCTCTTAATTGCTTGAAACTTATTGTTGGTTAGTGTTCTATTGTACATTAGAATGTAGGTTGCGATCAATATTTGACTTGAATAGTGCTATTGATGAAAGACGTGTTTGTTTGGGTCCAACGAGGTAATTGAAGTTGTATTAGTCTTCTATGAACTCTTAGCATCTCATTTTTACTAGTAGAATATCAAGTGTGAGTCTTGCAATGAACGTTGCACGCGAGCTTAACTTGTTGTGTATTGATCAATGATTGTGTTTGGATCCCATTTGTGGTGAGGTTTACTTGAAAAGTGTGTATGATGAAACCTAGAACTTTCCCTTTTGGTCGAGTTTGCTAGAATTGGTGAATGAAAGAATGATCTTAGGCATGAATTTTGAGAGTGAACCTAAAGGCTGTACATGTGTGTGACTACATAGTGAGTGTATGAATCTAGCTTGGCACCATTTTAGCCTAACCTTTTCTTTGGATGAAACAGAATCACAAATTTTTAAATCGATTGTTGAAATTGTCATTCCTACCGACCTATAACGTCCGTCAAGCATTGGTTTGTTTGACAGACAACTTAGGCCAAAAGACTAAGTTGGGGGTGTTGTATGATAGAGGAAACAAACCTAGCAAGATGTTCGTGAAATTCGTCCTTGGTAACATATGGTGAAGAAAAATAAGGGACCCCTCCATTTAAAAAAAAAAAGAGGAAAAACATAAAGAAAATGAATAAATAATTTGTATCCGTTATGTTGTTGTGGAAATAAAAGGAGTGTCCGATGAGCAACACCAATAATTGAGTGTGATATTAATAGGCCAAGGATGAGTTGTGAATATGAAAAGAATAATAGTGTCAAGAACCAAAAAGGATTGTGATGGCACTCGTCTTATCCGACAAAGACAAGTCAGGCTAAACCCCAAATAATACGACAAAGTGCAGAAATAAACTATAAATAAAAGTTTAAAACTTTAATATAATGCGGAAATTCATAATCGACTTAAATATACTCCCAAAATCTGGTCGTCACATGCACAAGCCTCTAATGTATTACACTAGAATTGAAAGAAAACACAAGTCTCAAATGATGTTGTCTCTAAAATAGAAAAAGATCATAAATACGTGTAGAAAGGTGTGTTGAGATGACAAATAGCTACCTCAAAAATCTCCACAGAATGCCTCGGAAAAGAAGAAAATAGAAAGTATCACGAAGGTCTGGGTTAGTAACCTACAAAAATGTAGAAGCAAGGGGTGACTACCAAACCACACGGTACTCAACAAGTAAACTTCTAAACACAAGATAAAGGAATAGAATACGAGTTCTCCTTACACCCCAACCAAACTTCCACAACTACAACCTGTATAAAACCAGCCCAACCTAACAGTTCACAATTTACATAACACAGAGTTCAAGAACAACACTTTAACAATTACATATCTTCAACAACAAGCTCAACATTCATCATTCACAACATCCAGAGAAAGACACTCACAAGATCAGAAAAACACAATATCAAGTTTATTAATGAAAAAGATGTGCAATGCAATGGAATGCAATGTCAACTATAGTGATGCATTTCTTACCTAGTGATACACACACGATGTCTCTCAGTCCGGGACCCATAGGAGACATATTTGTCCATGCATACGTCATGGCATGCGACACAACCCTCGATATATAGTATCAATCGAGGCGCGTGACACGCGTCTCAATAATAGAATCTGTCGCAGCATGCAACACGTCCCTCAAAATATAGTATCCATCACGGGGGTGACACTACCCTCGAAATGGTACATCCTCTTTAATTTCTTTTACTTTTGCAATCCACATAACACTTGTAACAACTATGTCTCAGAACAATGCAAATGAAACGTTCACATAAATAATGAGGAGATGGCCATTTTTATAATAATGCACAATTCACAACAGCACAATCATAATACAACATCAACAATGAATCAATAAGCCTTCCAAACCATTATCAACACATCACACACCAACAATTAATCACATTTCCTTTTATTACCCCTTTTTCATCATTAGAATTATTCAATAAGGACAAGCCAACCCATTAGCAAGTCCCATTACTCCCCAACATAGACCATAAGGAAATACACGATTCTATACACTTAACAAGGGTTTAGAAATTCACTTGCCTCGATTAATCAACAATTCACTCTGCGACTTGTGCCTTTCCCTTTCGTTGAGGCGCTTCCAAATCAATGCAATCTATTCAAGTACATAATCACAATAAGATTTCAAAACTAACAACACCCATTTTACTATTGGTTTAGCCTAGACCCAGAAAGTTCAGCTAAATCTATAATCAAGTTTCTAATCATGATGCCAATTAATATTTTAACTATATTTTTTCCCAAATTTTCAAGCGTAGGATCAAGTCTTAATTCATCAAAACAATATTACTCTAATGAATTTTCTTTTTTCTTTATAATACAATACCTCCAATATTTAATTACTTGACACAATATGTTAAAACTTGAACGAACATCCGACAAAACCTTACTATGTATATTTTTACAAATACAATTCGATCTAATACTTCCCAATTATTAGATCAGCATTATGCTATTATTCGCTATCAATTACTTGGCCAATTATTATGCCAATTCGCCACCAAAAATTGGTCTAAAAGAGACCTCCCTGCTATTCAAATCTGAAAAAGAAATCTAATATATTATCCTTTCTTTCACAACCCAAACATTTCAATCTGTTTCAAACCCAAAATATAATACTAATATATTTTCTACTCTTTCACAACTCAAACATTTCAATTACTTTCAAACCCACACTATAATACTAATATATTCTCTATTCACAATTGCACAGACTAAGGTATTACCTGAAGTCGTTATGCCGTCTTCTCTTCTGGTGGTCGGCGCACGGTAAGTCCTTTTGCTACGAGGTTGTTATTTTTCCCTTGTCCAATTTATGATTTATAAATATTAAACCCTACTAACTAATGTCGATATATGGGTCAAATAATGTAGGGTCTTAATAAATTATGCCTTTAACCCATTAGCTACCAACTAATTTAAATTTATAATAAGTGCTAACTACTCAGTAGAAATAAATGACAGAAACATAGATAAATCACGAGTATTATATTGGAATTAATTATTTAAAACCACCCGTAAACTAAACAATTGTAATTAACAAATAGCTCAAAAATTCCAAAAATAATTTTCCGGCTCATTACATTATCCACCACTAAAAACCATGTTCGTCCTCGAACATAAGGAAGGAGAAGGAAGAATAACCGACGTTACCAAAAGTCTAAGTTATGACCTACCAGTCGGTGTTCGTCTCTCTATGTGAGCTCCTCTTTAAAACCATTTCATCAAGAACAACTACGAAGAACTGAACATTCGAATCAAAATTTGATAGATCTACAAATCAGGAGTGATTATCAAGCCACATACTAACCCATTAACTCAATCTAACCAGAAATCTAATACACCATAAAAAAACCATCATGACGAATCTTTTCTCACATAACAAAGATAACATTCTTAATCAATATCAGCTACAACCTGAAGTGAACTTTAACCAACCACCACAAAATCATAATGCACAAACCATCACAAATGTTATTGAGATTTCCTTTTCACAATACAATATTTTCACGAGCATAAATTATATAAATATGATCTATAAAAATCATGTACTCGTCCAGGGAGAATTCAACTTATCTCACCCAAAGAAGAACAAGATTAACCACCCAATAAGTGGTACACCCAAGTATACAAAAAATGTAAAAATACTATCGAAAATGTTATATCAGTAACTATGATTGTAGAAAACCCTTAAGAACAACAAAACTAGATCCAATGATCCTCACATTCAACCACACACAGCTGGAATGTGATCTCAACGACTAGAAGAATACTAAAATTGTCGAACAATTGTAAATACCCACGGTAGCTCTTCTATAAATTCTCATAAGCAAGGTGGTGCATATAGATTCACTGGAACACTTCAATTTCTCCAAGACAACACAAAATATGTCATAATTAAAATAATTAAGTCTGTCCAAGCATCTAATCCTACAAACAGGACGTCGCAGGATCAGTACACCCGATCCACCACTAGGGATCCACCCACAAAAATGAAAATATGTGTGGGCATAGACAACTAATTACACTCCAAATCATATCCAAAACAAAGTAGGTGTTCACATAAGAATATACAGAACCAAGGTCGAGTAACACTAGGTACCTCTTTCGTAATGTCCTTATCAAACATTTTCTTTCATCTGATTCCATCTCCTTGATTTTTAGCCCCGTACATTAAGCTAGTCTACTCCTTAGTACAATCGTACACATTTTTTATTTACAAAACCTCACATACTTCTCATAGTACTCCACTGAAGCCAAAGCTCATAATACTAAGAAAACATCATAACCACACCGGTCGTTTACCTTATTGTCAAACAATCACTATTATCAATGTCTTCTTAGCAAACACATTGTCGCCTGTAAAAATTTTAATTTATGGTTCCTTCTCTTTCCAATTAGGCATTCCATGGCGGATATGAATCACACATAAGACTAATATCACTAGTTTCAAATCTGATAATACCTTCACATTGGGATAAAGCTATTGAATTGCCCAGAGTCAACTCCATAAAATCTTGCACATACAAACTTTCAACTATCATCCACACCTTCATATATATCACGCTAAAATAGAAAAATTATTTTTCACCTCAATAAGTCTAAATAATATGAGCACACAACCTTTATTTACTATCAAGTGTCTATAAAACACATCACATCAGTGTGTGTAGTCCCATCAACAAAGTAGTTTCAATCCCCTAAAAGTCATCAATAACCATGTATAACTGTAGGTCCATCTTGTAGTGTATTCATAGGTCACCTACCATAATTTGAACAATCTAGCTGCACACAAAAATACAAAATCTTCCATGCATCTTCGTTTGTCATAAAAATCAAAATTTAATATTCATTATATTATATGATAAACCCCTAATTAGTCTGTACCAATCCAGTCCACATCTCACGGTCATATCTGAACTCATAAGTGAAAATTCATACAACATTTAACTTCGAACCAAGGATCTTTATGAGATGACATATTCCTTTACCCTTCTTATATTCTTACCATGACGTAAATTCCAAACACCTTGAACTCTTCAATATATTTGACTCTTATTCCATTAAATAAATTGGTTACCAAAATGAAAAATAGAAAAGAATTTATCCCACAGTTTTTACCTAATTTGATGAATCCATGACACTATTACCATAACTAGAGTGAAACATATGAAAATCATTCCTCTCTAAGCCCAATTCTGAACTCCACTAAGATCCATCCTTAACTCTTGCAATCACAATAACTATTCTTGCTCTCATCTCCTTCCAAAGGCTACACTACCTCCAACTAATTCTTTCCATTATGGCTCTAGCTTCTTTTCAATTCTATTTGAGTGGTGTCCCAAAACCTCATACAACTTTCCATAAAACCATGCTACTCACTAAATAGTAGCAAACCATAACCATAGATACCCAAAATTCATCATTAACATAAAGAATCCTTTTAACCAACAAACCTTATTATATAGTTGCATTCTAATCATAGTTCATCACGAACTCTCATTACCATCATGCTCAGTTAGCCCGTTCCATCACCACGAAAGCAACCTTGTCTTTGATGACACCTAAAACTCATCTATAACAATCAAATTCAAATGACTCAGTCAATTTATATCCACACTTTTTTCTTGTAAAATCCTTAATTGCCTTCACACAAGTATACTAGTTGGAAATTTCTTTACCCGTAAGCTTTTCATTTCGATATTGATCCATTCCCTTGGAGCTTATGATAAAATCACTAGTCCTCTTTTAGAATACCCAGGATACACTTCACAACCTAGCACATTAATATCGTACCAACGATCCAACACTAAGATCTTCCGTAGGAATAATGCTTAACCTAATCGCTCGTAGTAACACACTAGTCGACTTCTCAAATATGGATGCAACACTGAATCTCATTATACAAGTTGGTAATACAACTGATAACCCTTAAGTAGGTAGTATTCACAGTTGACAATAGACGTATTCATTTTGATATACCACTGGTACCATATCGTGAAAGTTCGTTAGATCCACCTCTATAACACATCCTACCTACCAAAAAAATCATACCTTGATACCCTGCATATTTCTATATATTGAATAGTTGCAAACCATTACCAAATCCATTTCATTTCTAGCTCAAGAGATATGCATTATTTCATAGATTTGGTCGATAACACAACTAAATAACTCTAACCAATTAATCATCGGTACTGCGGTACTAGTTGTATCATGATCCTCTTTGATATACACTCTATCTATAAAACTGCAATAGAAATTTTGAACTCAATAGGCATAACATCATTCTCATCATTTGCTAAGAATTCCATACATGTTATGACAACTTTACTAACTATATTTTCCAAAGTTACAATGTTCATTATGTAGTATTCCCTTCAACAATTTCACTCTCAATTGTCGAACCATTCCTGATATTGCCTATACCAAATAAGTAGTATTCCCTCTATTGGGGTACTACCCTAAAAAGATCACAAGTTCATGAAGTCCCTCAAACAATTGTTAAACCCCAACATTCAAATATCCTCACAATGCATCGTTGAGTCATGACCTTACCCAATCCTTTCAAAATGCCGATCATTCATAATCTGACGACACATCATTTCCAAAATTTTATCATTTAAACTCTAATACTAGGTCTAACATCCTAGCCATATATGACACAACTGCTCACATGAGGAACGACACACAATTCATCACTATAAGTGACAGTCAATACAGAGAAGTGATATGAATCAAATTAGAACAAGGACTCACGATAGCGATTCAAGAAGTGAAATTTTTTCTTAAAGGTCATTATAGCCTCTCGAAGATAGGTACAAACATCTACGTACCGATTCTCGAGACTCTACTTGGACTCGGCTTGTATACACATGAGACCTATGAACTTGGGGCTCTGATACTATTATGTTATGACCCAAAACGGAATGTGATGGCACTCATCTTATCCCACCAAGACAAGTCAGCCTAAAACCCAAATAATATGATAAAGTGCAGAAATAAACTATAAATAAAAGTCTTATAGTCTAATATAATGTGGAAATTCATAATTGACTTAAATATACCCCCAAAACTTGTTGTCACGTGAACAAGCCTCTAATGTATTACACTAGAATTGAAAGAAAACATAAGTATCAAATGATGTTGTCTCTAAAATAGAACAAGATCATAATTAGGAGTAGAAAGGTCTATTGAGATGACAAATACCTACCTCACAAATCTCCACAGAAAGCCTCAGAAAAGAAGAAAATAGAAAGTATCACGAAGGTCTGGGCTAGTAACCTACAAAAATGTAGAATCAAGGGGTGAATACCAAACAACACGGTACTTAACAAGTAAACTTTATAACACAACCTAAAGGAATAGAATACGGGTTCTCCTTACACCCTAACTGAACCTCCACAGCTACAACCTGCATAAAACCAGCCTAACCTAACTGTCCACAATTTACATAGCACACATCTCAACAACAACACTTTAACAATTACATATTCTCAACAACAAGTTCAATATTCATCAATCACAACATCCACAGAAAGGCACTCACAAATTCAACAAAACATAATACCAAGTTCCCTAATGATAAAAGATGTGCAATGCAATGGAATGCAATATCAACTATAATGATCCATGTCTGACCTAGTGATACACATCTGATGTCTCTTAGTCCGAGACCCATAAGGGACATATATGTCCATGCATCCATCGCGGCATGCCACACGACCCTCGATATATAATATCCGTTGTGGTGTGCGACACGTCCCTCGATAATAAAATCTTCCGCAGCATGCCACACGTCCCTCGAAATATAGTATCCATCACGCACGCGACACGTCCCTTGAAATAGTACATCCTCTTTAATTTCATATGCTTTCGCAATTCACATAACACTTATCACAACCATGTCTCAGAACAATGCAAATGACATGTTCACCAAAATAATGATAAGATGACAATTTTCATAACAATGCACAATTCACAATAACACAATCGTGATACAACATCAACAATGAATCAATAAGCCTTCCAAACCAATCTCAACAAATCACACACCAACAATTAATCACATTGCCTTTTATTACCTCTTTATCATCATTAGAATTATTCAACAAGGACAAACCAAACCATTACCAGGTTCCATTACTCCCCAACACACACCACAAAGAAATACACGAGTTTATACACTTAACAAGGGTTTAGAAATCCACTTGCCTCAATTAATCAACAATTCACTCTAGGACTTGAGCCTTCCCCTTACATTGAGCTACCAAATAAATGCAATCTATTCAAAAATAATAACTTTTGTACACTATTCTAATTACCCACAAATACAAGTCATCCTAAAACCCAGATAATACAATAAAGTGTGGAAATAAACATCTAATACTTTAATATAATGCATAAATTCATAATCGACTTAAAAATACCTCCAAAACATGGTTGTCATGTGCACAAGCCTCTAATGTATTACACTAGAATTGAAACAAAACATAAGTTTCAAATAATGTTGTTTCTAAAACAGAACAAGATCATAAATAGGAATATAAAGGTTTGTTGAGATGACAAATAGCTGCCTCACAAATCACCACAGGAAGCCTTGGAAAAGAAGAAAATAGAAAGTATCACGAAAGTCCGGGCTAGTAACCTACAAAAATGTTGAAGCAAGGGTTGAGTACCAAACCACACGGAAGTAAACTTCTAAACACGAGCTAATGGAATAGAATACGGGAATTCCTAACACCTCAACCAAACCTCCACAACTACAACATGCATAAAACCAGCCAAACCTAACCGTTCATAATTTATATATCACATATCTCAACAACAACACTTTAACAATTACATATCGTCAACAACAAGCTCAATATTCATCAATCACAACCTCCACAGAAAGCACTCACAAGATCACCAAAACACAATATCAAGTTCACTAATGATAAATATGTGAAATGTAATTGAATGCAATGTCAAGTACAGTGATGCATGTCTGACCTAGTGATACACACCCATTGTCTCTCAGTTTCGAACCCATGGGGGACATATCTTTCCATGAATCCGTCACGGCGTGTGACACGACCCTCGAGATATAGTATCCATCACGATGCGTGACAAGTCCCTTGATAATATAATTCATCGTGGTGTGCAACACATCCCTCAAAATGTAGTATCCATCGCAGTCTGCGACACATCCCTCGAATTGGTACATCCTCTTTAATTTCTTATTCCTTCCCAATTAACTTAACACTTCTCACAATCATGTCTTGTTGTGTGCATTCATGATCGAGTCTTGTTGTGTGCATTCATGATCGAGTCTTGTGTAGCACTGTTTAAGATATCCCTTTTTTAACAGCTGAGCTTGAGTTTGGTTGAGGACAAGCAAAAGTTTAAGTTGGAGGTGTTGATGAGTCCATAATTTGGACTCATTTAGGGCTATATTTTGACAGAATTAGTGTCCTTAAATGCATGTTTTATCTAGATATTTGATGAAAACCATTGAGTTTCAGGTATTCGAAGTTTGAAGGAAAGCTTGGACACTATCGAGCAAAAAGGAGCAAAAGAAGTAAAAAGAATGAAGAAATGAAGATTTGCGAATCGCCAAACCCATTCGGCGAATCACCAATAGATCACTTATTCGACTTTTGTTCCAGTGTGCTGAACCCTGAAGGAAAGGATCAAATCGACGGTGAAAAGGAGCCGTCAGCGCATTATCTAACAGATCCGCGAAGCAGGTTTATATCGCCCAATGTTCCAGGACACTAGGATGCTCAAGGAAAACGCTGAAAGGCGATGAAGTAGACCAAAGGGCGGATCGCCGAGTACATCGACGATCACGACAAATTTCGCCCAACATCCCTTCGCAGCACACTTCTGAAAAACTATAAATACTAGTTCACTTTAGACTTATATCATCAGATAATTAATTTGTAGAGAATATTGTTGGGTATTCAGTTTTTAGACATTTTTCTCTCTAAGTTTTGGAGAAAAGGATTTTGAAGAAGAAGATTTACAAGGATTTCATCTTCAAGGCTTTGGACTTGGTTCTTGTTCATTCTTCCTTTTTGACGTGTTTTAAGACTAAATCGAGCATACCCATTGTTGGAAACTGATTTTGGTATACTTCTTTCTCTCTTTTAGAAGTGTGGCTAAAAACCCCAATTCTTGGAGTGTGATTTTCTGAATATGGGTTAGATTGTTTGTTGGGTTTTGCTTGCTGAGAGTTTAATTGTGATTTTTTTAGTAGTTGTGGATGAATCTAATGAATTTGTAGTTGCAAATACAAGTATATTTATGTGTTTTCGGCTTGCGAGAGAGAGAGGTCGTAAACTAAGACTACTAAATTAATGGCCCGTGTTTGTGGGTCGACATGAGGTTCAGCTCGAGAGAGTGAACCTTAGTCCCATATCCACATACTCAGCTCGAGAGAGTGAGTGGGCTAAGGTGTAGGCTGGTCTTCATGCGGCAAGTGGGCGTTCGATAGGAACCTATTTGAAACGGGGTAAGTTGCTCAAGAGAGAGCTTATCCCACATAAAGTGTAGCCTAGTTGCAATTACTCGGTAAGTTCTCTATCACAATCATGTACCCAATAATATAGTCTTTCATATATTCCCAATCACATCCCAAGAATCTCGTCTCTATACTTGCATTATTCCTTATTTTTACTGTTTTTAGTTGTTTCCTGTCTAAACCCCCATTTGATACTTGACGCTTGCGTCACCCCTTTTAACTTGTAATGTTTTCATTCGCCAAAGTCTTTAGCTACGATTAGCTTTAGAACATTCGCACTTAACCACTAATTCTCATGCCCACTCCCTTGGCACTCGACCCCAACCCTTGGTTGGGTTACTAAATTATTATACGATCGTAGACACCCGAACTGTAAGACGTGTCTTGATTACGCAAACATCAGTTACCCTATTGGAAGGACAATCTGATACGACATAATCTTGATGTGATGCATATTGAAAAAAATTATTTTGACAATATGTTTAACATAGTGATGGATGTTAAGGGTAAGACAAAAGACAATCCAAAAGCTAGAATGGACATAAATGAATATTGTAAGAGAAAAGAGTTATGGTTGCAAGAATTAGAGATTGGTAAAATAGTTAAGCCCAAAGCCATTTTTTCATTCATATTAGATGAGAAACGTGAAATTATTGAGTGGATTAAATATTTGAGGATGCCGGAGGGCTATGCTTCGAATTTAGGAAATCGGGCAAATATGAATGAAGGAAAATTGATATGTATGCAAAGTCATGATTGTCATGTGTTCATGGAAACATTAATTCCTATCGCTTTTACTCATCTACCCGTAAGGATATGGAAACCAATCATAGAGATAAGTCTTTTTTTTAAAGATATGTGTTCTAGAAAGTTGTTGGAGAGTAGTTTAGACAGGATGGAGGAAAATATTCTTGTTACTACTACTAAGTTGGAGAAGATATTTCCATGTGGTTTCTTTGATGTGATGGAGCATCTTCCAATTCACCTTGAACAAGAGGCCCGCCTCAGAGGTCCGGTTCAAACAATACGGATGTATCCATTTGAGAGGTATGCATTTGAAACATTCACTAAGTTATTTATATTCACCAAGTCTTTTATTAAGATATATATACATATATACATGCAGAAAAATTGGCAGTTCCAAGCAAACGATTCAACAAAGGGGAAGGATCAGTTGTTCAAGGTCATATTGGGAGAGAAACTGGTGATTTTTATTCTTTTTACTTTGGTGATAATGTGTCATGTAGGATACACAGGCCCAATCGCATTTATGAATGAGATATTGATCCTTCATTTCCACCTATATCAATTTTTAATCAAAATGGTCGAGGATCTAAAAAGCGTGAAAAGTGAGGATTCAGTGATATGGAAATGCAATCAGCTGTGACACAAATTTTGCTTAATTGTCCAGAGATTAAACCATATGTGAGGTAAGTATTAAAAATATGTTATCAATTTACGTACTAATAAGTGTTCATTAACTAACTAAATACTTGAATGTAAAGTGATCAGCTTGTTCATAAACACATGGGGTAATGAAGCCATATACACAAAATTTTCCAACTAGCTGAGGAACTATGTAAGTGTGCAATCACAAAGTATTTAATATATAATATATTCATGTTATACTAAATTATATTACATGAAATAACAATCACGTAGGTTTACGGTGAATACTCAAGTGCCCAACATTTGCAATTAGTGAAAGAAGTAGGTCTTGGACCTGAATCTCAAGTACTAACAATGAATAAGTATTGTGTCAGTGGTTTTAAGTTTCAGCCTGAAGAAGTTTATAGGAACAAGAAAACAAATAATAGCGGTGTCTACATACAAGGTGATGTTGATGGTACTGGCCAAACTATTGAATATTATGGTGTCATTCATGAGATTATTGAACTGAGATATTCAGGTTGGCCTAAGAAGAAGATTGTATTGTTTCAGTGTGAGTGGTTTGACCCATCACATAGAGGCACAAAGTGGACCATCAACATAATATAATTGAAGTTAAGCACACTTGGAAATACAGAAGTTATGATCCTTTTATCATTGCACAAAATACTAAACAAGTGTATTACGCTCCATATCCATTGCATAGAGACAAAGCTGATTAGTGGGTTGTTATAAAAGTAAGCATGTGGGAAGAATTGAAATTGACAATGTCTTAGATATGGCGTATCAAAATGATGTTGCAATTGTTTAACAACAAGTTGATGTTAAATTGGAAACCACACTACAACATCCTAAACAACTATTAGAAGAAGTATCTGATGATGAGTTACTAAATGTTGAGGAAGAAATATTTGAGAATGAGGAAAATGAATAATTTGATGACGAAGAATGGGACGATAATGAAAATGAAACAACTGAGGAAGAAAAATGGGAGAATGATTAATTGAAACAAGCAAGGAGGAATAGTGTAGAATGAAAGCTAGCTAGTATATATATGTAAGTTAGTGTATTTTGCTAATTTTATTTAATTTATGATTTTTATATATATTATACACGTAAATTTGCATATAGATGTCATCAGGTGGTGACGGTGATAGGCATCGCGAGCATCTTGGAGTTAGCCAGAAACAGGCTAAGAAGAAGAAGTCTAGGAAACCCACAGATCCTGAGGATATTGCAAGATATGTTTCTTCTGCGCCAGAGCGTATCAACCATAATACTCATTTGTTTGATGTTCATTTTGGTACGACGAGTCCTCAACAATGTTATCTTAATTACCGTCCACTAGTCAATGCTTCATCTACTTCACAGGCATTGCCTTCACGGCGCTACGAGGACCTACCTTTATAGGCAATTCATCAAGCACGACCTTTATCGGTAGGTACCCCATCTCGCATAAGTACATCTTCTTAGTTATCTGCCATGAGGATTGAAGATTTTAGTAGCGAGCAGTCAGATGCTATGGCATTTACGCCTCCATTGACTCAACGTTTTATGCATCTTGATGTATCACCCTCGTCTACAGCTACACCTAGTGGTACACCAGATGATACGATTCCTGCTCTAGCTCCTGGCTAGAGGGACAGACTTGGTAGAGTCATGATTGAGCTGGATGGATCATCGTAAGTTTGTTTTGTTATCTATTTGTTAGTTTATTTTATTTATTTCTTATACTTTAATATATTTTTCATGAACTAATATATTTATTATGTGTTTTGCAGGTGGCATCCTGCAAAAGATGTTACCCGGGCTTTAAAAGACTGTATTAGAAGACACTATACATAGGCTTATCACTCTTGGAGCGAGATTCCAAACCGTATATGCCAGGCGATGTTTAATAACTTTAAGTTATATATTTTTTAGTTAAGTTTAGTATACTTTAATATTTTTTACTATCGATCTAATTAACGTTATTCAATTTTGTTCAGACTATGTGTACTTGGGAGTGAAGGTACAATTTGGTCATTGCGACCACATTTGAGAGGAAGGCATCTGCCTGACTGTCTAGCTGGCTAAAGAGAGTTCGGGATAGTTGTGAACGTCCCGGTTGGATGTTTCCTCATATTTTTGATGAATTGGGTCAATATTGAAACACAGACAAGTTTATGGCAATATTAGAACAAGCCAAGAATTCTAGAGGCAGTCTTAAGGGTGGCTCGTTGCAAACCGGAGGTGCAAAGACCATTGGAACAATTGCACGAGAGATGGTAAGTTTTAGTTCAAACTTTTAAATAAATAATTAGTTGATTCATATATATCGTTATAAATTTTAGTTTTTATTTATAGGAAAAAGAATTGGGATGCATTCCCATTGAACCGGAGGTTTTCAAGAAGACTCATGTCAGGACGAAAGAAAATGAGTCGAATACGGATCTGTGAGTGGAGGAAAAGGCCGAACGAACTTTTGTAAGTTATTTAATATGAATAATATATATTAATAGTAAATATATTTATGATATGTATATATATTGATGTCAATTTTTATATTTAATATGCAGAATGAGTTTCATCAGTACATCGCTGAGAATCTAGATAGTTCAGTCCAATTGACACCTAAACTTTTCACCCATATTTGAAAAGAGTGGGGTCACAAAAGGGTAGAGTCTATGGTCTAGGCTCTCAAAACAATGTAAGATGACTCTAGTCAGGCTTTGAAAGAATTAGATCATCACGTTAAGCCGAGGCACTTAACGGTGTTCAGATTGCTGCTATGGCGGCTCAAATACCTAAACTTACAGCGGCACTGGCAGAGTCGGAGCGGAGAAGAATAACTGAACAAGAAAGCATGAGTGAGACCGTTCAGCGAATCAAAGAACAAGTGATGAACCTTGCTCGTTGACCTACTACTTCGGCTCCCGATGACACTGAGGACGAGAGTGATGAGGATGATTATGTAAAACCCACTCCGTAGTTTATATCTCTGGGCATGTATGAACTTTTTGTTATTTTGAAATGAATTTTGAAAGACTTTATAAGTCTTTAATTTGTGATTTAGATACTTTTTGTTGTTTTATTTTTGTTTAGATTGTTTATAATTGTGTGTGTTTGATTGGGCTAAATAGTGTAGAATTGAATTGAATTGAATTTCATTTGCAGGTGGGCAACAGAAGCTGCCAGTTTCTGCTATCAAAAATATTGCAGGAAAAGCAACGGACAGCGTGGTTTTTTTTCATTGCTTTTCTGGGTTTTATTTTTTTTAACTCCCAGAAAAGTGACGGACAGCGTGGTTTTGTCCATCGGTTTTCTAGGACTTTCAAAAATAAAATTTCTAGAAAAGGGACGAACATAATCCATTTGCCCATCACTATTCTGGGATTTTCAAAGATAAAATTTCCAAAAAAGCGACGGATAAGGTGCTTTTGTCCGTCGCTTTTCTGGGATTTTCAAAAATAGAATTTTTAGAAAAGCGACGGACTGCGTTGCATTTTAGAAATAAAAAAATGAAAATTAAAACTACGGAGGTGACTGCGTCGCTTTTCCATCGATTTTGACCAAAAAACCGACGCAGTCCGTCGCTTTGGGCCGTCATTTTTTATAGTATTTTAGTAGTGTAAGGATGACAACCAACTTGATTGCCTTGTAAAGAAAATCAAGATTGCTCCAATACCCTCAAATGTAAGCTTAGAGTTTAAGGAAAGTTTGAAATCAAAATATGACTATCACTATGACATAAAGTATATGTTCCTATTCTCGTCATTATTATCTTACTATAAGATGTTTCAAGTCCAGATAGTGAAATAAATTCCACTATATCAAGCAACACTGATGTTGTGGGGGCCAATAAACAGAACCAAGAAAAGAAGCTCTTGGATGTCTATTCCAGTTGTTGTAGAATGTCCACTAGGTTGTGCCTTGGTAGCGATGTTTGTGGTGTTAAACTTGTAACTAAATGGAATGTTGACCTAAATCGAAATGCTTGTGATAGATTAAAATTCAACCACCCACAAATTGAGAGTAGGAATGAATCTGATGAAGATTTCGTATTGCTTTTGAAGTAGTGGGAGCATCTTTGTGCATCCTACTCCTTGTTGAAAAGAAATACCCGAGCACACCCTTCGTTGAAAGTAGGAGATGAGGATGTGCAAGATTATGATCATGGTATAGATGATGATGGGGGATCTTGTGACAATGATGAATGAGAAAATTTTAAAGTGGAAGAGATTTAAGAAGTTTGTTACAGTGATACTAGAAGTTTGAAAAGCAATACCCCAACACACCCTTTGCTCAAATGATTTTTCTTTTTATGTCTTTGTAAACTAAAATTTTTCTTGATTTTTCTTTTAAACTTAATTGGCGACACTTATATAAAATTGGTTTTACCTTAGAATTAATGTTAAATTGATTACTTTTAATTTACGTCTTTATGTCTTTTTTACATTTATGAAAATAGAAATGACGACTCTGCTGGAGATTTAATTAAGTTCTAACAATAATAACTTGATTGGCTGACTATTTGTTGATAGTTGTTGATATTTTTTGCCTTTTCTATGCCTTATTTTTTTAAATTGTGATATTTACTGTAATTTTGCATTGATGACGTTTTCGTGGGCAGAACATAAATATAGTATGTTAAAGAACATATTTGTGAACTCGCAGCCGGTCTTTTTTATACCTAACCATTTTTGGAATGACCGGCAATTATTTGTTTCATCGTGCATTCAATGGTTGTCATAGTTCCAAACTAAGTTGTCTTCTTGTGTCCTGGTGTTTGAAAAGTCACTCTTAGTCAACTAGCATAGAGTGAAAAAACATCCCTCAATTTAGCGTATTTGAACTAAGATGACCCTAAACCCAAGGTATGTTGGGTCCATTAGAAGCCCACCTTAGGTCTAATGGGCCCATTGAGAAATGCCGAGCTATTGGAAAGATTCTTCGACAAAGTTATCATAGTCTTCTAAATGACATGAATTAGTAGAGAAAAACGTGAATCCTGCTGTGGATAAAGTAGCGAAAGGTTGTACAGTTGAGTGTTGTGATGATTATGAGTTTTTTGAAGATGAGGATATTTTATGTGATAGTTTGAACGATGAATTGTCTGATTAGAGAAGGTGATAAGAGTTGTTGTGCAGGTGAATAGGGAGCAAAATTGTGTGGTTTGTGATAAAAGCCTAGTGGTAATAAAGTTATGGAGAAATGGATTCATCGATACATTATAAAGGATAAAGTTAACTCAAAATGATTCCAAGAAATTAATCTAGGCCAAGTGCTATTTTACCAAGACACTGGTTGAAAATCTCATTTATAAACTTTGGATAATGCTCATGTAAAAGATGCAGATGGTAAAGATGATTATATAAGCAAGATTTTTGAATTTTTTTATGGTGTCGATAATACGAAGTATGTTTTACTTCTTATTGATTATATAAGAAAGAGTTTCATATGAAAAGAATGTGAGTTGAGTTCCCATATTCCTAAGTTAGTAAACAAGAGATGATAAACATGAGGTGATTACCCATGTTAGGTGATGAGGAGTGTAAGGTGACTACCCTTAATCTATAACCCCTAAAGCAAGGCAAAAGGTCATCACCCATTAGCCTTTATTGTTAATCATGGAGGCGAACACCTATGATCCTTATAAGTTGATGAAGAGGCGAATACCTATGTCATATCAAGTTGGACATGGAGGAGAATACGTATGATCCTTTTAAATGGATGTGGAGGCGAATACATATATCATTTAATGGTCGGGCATGGAGGCGAATACATATATCATTTAATGGTCGGGCATGGAGGCGAATACCTATGACTCCCTAAAATGGTCATGGAGGCAAATACCTACGACTATAGAAGGTAGGCAAGATGTGAATACCCATTAGCCTTTATAATAGACATAGAGATGAGAGTCCCCATATCTTGAAAGTAAAGCAAGAGTGATGTGAATTGCTTGTATGATGTATGCTTAGCTTGGATTGTTGCTATTGTTGCCTTCCTTGATATATTTGACTAAAGGTGAATGTTCTCTTGCCTATGACAAATAAGTTAATGATGAGATCAAGAGATGATGAATATTAATTAAGGCCTAAATTGGTTTTCTTAACATAGGTGAGATTTATAGGGTCTTATCCATGCATTGCACAAGCATGCTTTGAGGTTACTTATGAACTGTTTCTGTTATATTATGTTTATTTAGATGCATTGATTATGACTATGACTATTTTATTGTCTCTTATGCCTATAAATTATGCTTTATGCTGATGTCTCTTATGATTATGGTATGTGTCTTATGTTGACTAATGCCTACCTTTCGCTTATGTTGATGATTTATGCTAGCCATCATATTTATTATATTATTGTACTAACGCATACTCTTCCCTACATTCTTATCAAATATAGGGTCCGGTGATATTGACTTCCATCCCCGTGGCTAGGTTCATAATAGAGCAAGCAGTGAAGATTTGGTGGGTCCTCATAGCATCGAGGACTTGATCACCCTTTCCTTTTATGTATTTGTTTTATGTTAGAACTATTGTATGGGCTGTGTCCCAAAAGATATACATGATTTAGATGGTTTGAGACAAGTGTAATAGACTTCCCTTTCATGTTATTAAGGTTTGATGTTATGAAAAATGTTTTAAATTTCCGCTCATTTTTATTATCTTATGTTATGACATGCTAAGGGGATAACATGAGGCCTCTCAAGGTCTTGTAGTCCTTGTTACATCTAGGAGGTATCCTTTGGTCATGACAAACTTGGTAATCAGAGCACAAAGTTTAGATTGATTTTAGGATGTCTCAAAACCACGTCAAGTAGAGTCTTATTCATAAATGTGAAGTGCACCACATGTATGAGTTAGAGGCTACTAGATTCTTAGGAAAATTCACTTTTTCATTCTTTATGTCGTGCCATAGAGTTTGACTTTATTAGGTCTTTCTCCTAATCCGTGCCAGATGGTTTTCAGGATATGACTACTAGGAGGGCTAGTGCTAGAAGGAATGAGGAAGACAATGTGGAGCAAGAAGTTCCTCTTCAAGCTCCTCCTCAAGCTCGAATTGACCCTATAGGTGAGAATGTGACAAATGCGGAGTGTAGGATGGCTTTTAAAGTGTTGGCTCAAGCCATGACGACCCAAGCCAATAGAGAGGTGGTAGCCCTGTGAACCCAAATGTGGGTACGACGGCATCAAGAGTTAGGAATTTTATGGCTCCATAGTGGTAGAAGAACCTCAAAGGTTTATCAACGAGGATTATAAGGTACTTGCCATTATGGGGGTGACTCTATTGGAGAAGGCAGAGTTAGCCGTTTACTAATTGAGGGATGTTGCCCAAGTGTGGTATGGACAATGGAAGGGAGAGAGGCTAGTAGGAGTGGGTCCCGTAGAGTGGGAATTGTTTAAATCAGTGTTTCTTGATAGGTTCTTTCCCCTTGAGTTGAGGGAAGCAAAGGTGCAAGAGTTCATTAACCTTCATCAAGTATGAGTGTTAATGAATATTCTCTAAAGTTCACCTAACTCTCCAAGTATGGTGTATCTATGGTGGCGGTCTCAAGGGCTAAGATGAGTAGTTTTATGTCGGGATGTCCGACATGGTAGAAAAAGAATGTAGTATGGAAATGCTCCTCCATGATATGGATATCTCATGTCTTATGGTGTACACTCAACAAATTGAGGAAGGTAAACTCAAGAAAGTGTCTAGGGAAAAAAAGAGGTCTATAATAGAGGATGATGATCCCTCTCATGCAAGGTCCGATGGCCATGGTCGCCTTAAATATAGACAAAAGTTCCCTAGGCAAGGTTCCCGAAACACTCCTAAGTTCAACCAAGAAATGGTGTCTAACCTTAAGCCTCAAGGAGATAGTAGTGGGGTTCTGTTACTAGAATGTAGTAAGTGTGATAGAAGATATGTGGGTGAATGCCTAGAGGGTTCCAATGTTTGTTTCGGTTGTGGTGAGTTGGGCCACAAGATCAGGCATTGCCCTACAATTGCTAGAAAAGATGGGGATAGTCGTCGTAGGTATCAACCCACCCTTCATCCAATCCAATTTGTTCGGGTGGGAATTCTCCAAAGAAAAATAGGTTCTATGCTCTCCAAGCTAGAGGTGAACAAGTGTGTCCTCCGAATATTGCTCCCGGTATGTGTTTTATGCTTATTTAGATTTCGGTGTTGCTTGTCTTTTGTGACTTGATAGAATTGATATGATAGACTTTGATGTTGTATTTGGTATGAATGGGCTGAATTATTGTAATGTTTTATTGATGGTAGGACCCGACTTAGTCATGATGAGTTTTAGGGTATGCTCATAGATTTGATGTATAGGGTGTTTAAGTAATGCCTAGATGTGTTGAATGAGTAGACTCCTCTAAAGGGTAGTAGTGCAATTCACCATGGTTTAGAATCATCTTGTGTGATGGATGTGAAAGCTTAGTGATAACCTGATCCGACCATATAATTTAAAGAAGCAGTGCATAGAAAGTCCGTATAGGCTTACTTCCAAGTGGGATGATGTGCTTAGATAGTAAGGTCGTTGAGTGTTCTTGATGTGCATGATTTGGGTTTGCGAGAAATTCTCATCTTTAGAGGTGTAATGAGTTTGGGAAAGTTTAGTCCCTGTTTTGTAAACCCATATGAGATCTTAAACCGACAAGTTAAGAAATAGAAGAACAAGGAAGTTGTTTCCATGAAAAGTGATAACGAGTTATGTTTTAGTGAGGGTTTTAAGTTGAGGGTGCTAATTGGGAGGTCGAGGCCAAAGAGATGTCCCAATATCCTCATCCTTTTTCCTCCTATTCCTCTTTTAGCTTAAGATGAAGAGTCCCTCATGGGTTGTTCTTTGTGTGAAGTCATGTGTGTTTTAGATGTTACCATGATTTCCTTATGTTGTTCATGTTCATAAAGAGCACATGTCTTCGAAAGAAAATCAGTTTGCATGATTGATTTTTTCCTCATGTTGTAGTTCATTTAGTATAAGTTGCCTATAGACTAAATTAGATGAATTGATGAAATGTCTTATCTTGGAGTTGAGAGATTCCTCCTTGGATGTATGTTATAAGTATAGATTGCATGTAGGCTCCATGAGATTGTGTGGAGCATGTTTAGCTTAGAGTTGATGATTCCTCTTTGATTATCTGCATATTGATGTGTTGCATGCATGATAAGTTGCTAGTCTTGAGTCGTTTCTTTTAAAAATTGCCTAGAATGCCATTCGAGGGCAAATATTCCCAAGGGGGAGATATTGTAACACATCGTATATGAAAGAGAGAGACTTAAATTTTTTTAAAACTTCTAGGGGTCACCCACAATGGCTATCCACGCCCCAAGGTTGGACCCATGCTCTGTGGGAAGCCTCGTGAGTGAGCACCCTAGAGAATCTGCCTAAGGCAGTGACCACGGGCAGGACCCACGCCCCGTGGATGGGTCGACACCCCATGGTAGGGGGTCCTATATCCATTCCCAACATCCAGTGTCTCTGAACCCCAAACCATGCCCAACCAGTATGGTTCGTAGGTCCACCTATGCCCTGTGGTCGGGGTCTCGTGGATGAGGCAGTGAGGCGGTTAGTTAAGGACTTAATGGAACTGTCCGGCTTTAATTAGGAATAAGTAGTGTCAATTTACCCTAATCTAGACCACCTATATAAAGACTTTAGACCCCTAAATTAATTCATTCAAGTCATTTTTTCTAAACCCTCAAAAGAATCCAAAAGTTCATGAAGCTCCCATGTTTTCCCCAATTTAGAAGAAGGATTCCCCAAGTCAAACTAGGGTTTCTTCTAATGTTATGAGTTATGATCCAATAAAGTGGAATATGATTGTTTATTATTGTCTATGTTGGAATTGCATGTTTTTAGTATGATTATACATGTATTCATGCGTAACCTATGATTCTAAAGTGAATTTGATATAGTTGGGTTTATGCCATTAAAGGGGAAATTGAGGGCTTAGATGTGATCTTCTAGGATTGATGAATTACATTATAGATTGCTTGAGATGGAAGCACATAGATATGAATTTCCTAAGAGTAAATCTTATAGACATGAATTAACTAATATCAAGTATGTATGATGAATTATGAATAGTAAGGCTTGAGATTAGGATTGTCTTGAGACTAAGGTATGGATGATGAAAGATTATTCTTAGGTCTTTTAGAATAATGATTATATGTTGAATTATGAGTAGTAGGGCTTGAGAGTAAAACTAACATGATGAGTTAAAACTAGTAAGGCTTTGAGAGGGAAGCTATATGATGAATATTTATTTGTATATGGTATTGTTGTTGAAGGTTTACCCACATGACCTATATTAGGAATGTATGCATGTTGTTAAAGAATCTATGTAAATGCTTTGAGAACACTTTGAGAGTGAGGTGTGAATGATTATGCTAATGTTGTTATGTTTATTTAAAGGATATTCTCATGAACACATAATGAAGATTCTAGGTTGAAAGGCTGGCTAACCAAAAATGAATCTAAGAGTAAAAGTGATCACGGATGGTGATGAGTGCTCACGTATGATATAATAAACTAAAGCAATGATGTACTTTGAATCGGTAGGCCAAAGGCACCCTTTCATCAGTAACTAAAAGGACTATAAAATTACATGAGGCTTGACGTGATTCCCCAAGATTTTCATATGAGAAGAATGTGAGGTGAGTTCCCATATTCCTAAGTAAGTAAACAAGAGATGATAAACATGAGGTGATTACCCATGTTATGTGATGAGGAGTGTGAGGTGACTACCCATAATCTATAACTCCTAAAGCAAGGCAAGAGGTGATTTGCCCATTTGCCTTTATTGTTGATCAAGCAGGTGATTATCTATGATCCTTATAAGTTGATTTGGAGGCGAATACCTATATCATATCAAGTTGGACATGGAGGTGAATACCTATGATTTCCTAAAATGGTCATGGAGGCGAATACCTATGACTATACAAGTAAGGCAAGAGGTGAATACACATTTTCCTTTATAATAGACATAGAGAGGTAAGTCCCCATGTCTTGAAAGTAAAGCAAGAGTGATGTGAATTAGTTGTATGATGTATGATTAGCTTGGATTGTTGCTACAGCTGCCTTCCTTGATATGTTTGACTAAAGGTGAATGTTCCCTTGCCTATGAGAAATAAGCTAATGATGAGATCAAAAGATGATGAATATTAATGAGGGCCTAAAGTGGTTTGCTTAGCATGGGTGAGATTTATAGGGTCTTATCCATGCATTGCACAAACATGTTTTGAGGTTACTTATGAAGTGTTTTTCTTATATTATGTTGATTTAGATGCATTGATTATGCCTATGACTCTGTTATTATCTCTTATGCCTAGAGCATTTGCCTTATGTTGATGTCTCTTATGATTATGGTAAATGTCGTATGTTGACTAATGTCAACATTATGCTTATGTTGATGATTTAAGCTATCCATCATATTCAGTACATTATTTTACTAATGCATATTATTGCCTACATTCTTATCAAATGTTGGGTCTGGAGATATTGACTTCCATCCCCGTGGATAAGTTCATATTTGAGCAAGGAGTGAAGATTCGGTCAGTCCTCATAGCATCGAGGACTTGATTACCATTTCCTTTTATGTCTTTCTTTTATGTTAGAACTATTGTATGGGCTGTGTCCCAAAAGATATTCATGGTTTAGATGGTTTGAGACAAGTCTAATAGACTTTCGCTTAATTTTATTTAACCTTGATGTTATGAAAAATGTTTTAAATTTCTGGTCATTTCTATTATCTTATATTGTGATATGCTAAGGGGCTTGTATAAGGCCTATCAGGGTCTTATACGCCTTGTCACATCTAAGGGGTACCCATGGGTCGTGATAGATTCAAGTCTTGATAGTGAATCGAATTCCTCCATATGAAGCAATAGTTATGTTGTGGAGGAAAATTAACAGAACCAAGAAAAGAAGCTCTTGGATCTCTATTCCAGTTGTTGTAGAATGTCTACTGGGTTGTGCCAGGGTTGCGATATTTGTGGTGTTAAACTTGTTACTAAATGGACTGTTGACCTAAATCGATATGCTTGTGATAGATTAAAATTCAACCACCCACAAGATGAGATAAGGAATGAATTTACTTAAGTTTTATTATTGTTTTTGAAGGAGTGGGAGCAGCTTTGTGCATCCTACTCCTTGTTGAAAACAATACCCGAGCACACCCTTTGTTGAAAGTACGAGATGAGGATGTGGAATATAATGATAATGGTGTAGATGATGATGGGGGGATCTTGTGAAAATGATGAAGAAGAAATTTTAAGTGGAAGAGATTTTATAATTTATTTATGGTGATATTAGAAGTTTGAAATCAATACCACAGCACACCCTTTGCTCAATTGATTTTTCTGTGTAAGAGTTTTGAAAACTAAAACTTTCCTTTTGATTTTTCTTAAAAAAAAAGTGGCAACACTCATATAAAATTGGATTTTCTGTATATTTGAAGTCGTTATTTATTTTTTACACTTATGTAAACAGAAATGGCGACTCTACTATGGATTTAATAATGTTCTAACCATAATAACTTGATTGTTTGACTATTTGTTGATAATTGTTGAATTGTTTTGCCTATTCGATGCCTGATTTGTCTAAATTGTGATATAAACTGTCATTTTGCATTGATGGCATTTCTGTCACCATAACATAAATACTGTATATTAAAGAACTATTTTGCGAACCCACAACTGGTCTTTTTTATAGTTAACCATTTTTGGAAGGATTGGCAATTATTTGGTTCGTCGTGCATTTAATGGTTTTTGTAGTTCCAACCTAAATTGTTCGTTTGGGTCCTTGACTTTGAAATGACACACTTAGTCAACTAGCGTAGAGTGAAAAAATTATGTCGATTTAACGCATTTGAACTAAGATGACCAAAAATCAAAGGTATGTTAAGCTCATTAGAAGACCACCTTATGTCTAATGGACCCATTCAGAAATGCCGAGTTATTGGAAAGATTCTTCAACAAAATTATCTTAGTTTTCTAAACGACATACAGCAGTAAAGGAAAACGTGAATCCAGTTGTGGATGAATTAACGAAAGGTTTTATGGTTGAGTGTTGTGATGATGATGAGTTAGTTTAAGATGAAGATATTGAATGTGATAGCTTGAACGATAAATTATCTGATCAGAGAAGGTTATAAGAGTTGTTGTGCAGGTGAATAGGAAGCAAGAGTGTGTGTTTTATGGAAAAAATGTAGTGGTAATGGAGCTATGGAGAATGGACTCATTGATACATTATAAAGGATAAGGTTAAAGCAAATGGTGCACCTATAAGCCTAAATTTTTAAGATGATTCCAATAAATTAATCTACACCAAGTGTTATTTTACCCAGGCATTGGTTGCCAATCTCATTTATAAACTTGGGGATGATGCTCATGTAAAAGCTGAAGATGGTAAGATGATTATAGAAGAAAAATTGTTGAGTTTTTTCAAGGCGTTAATAATACGAAGTATTTTTTACTTCTTAATGGTTTTACATAGACAATGATATTGTAATTAAAGCTCATGAACAGTTTATCAACGACATATGTGTGCTCTAATATAAAATTAAGGATGACAACTCTCTTGATTTCCTTGTAAATAAAATCATGATTGTTCCAATACCCTCAAATGTAAGCTTACAGTTCAAGGAAAGTTTGAGATCAAAATATGACTCACTATGACATAAAGTACATGTTCCTATTCTCATCATTATTATCTTACTATCAGATGTTTCAAGTCCTGATAGTGAATCAGATTCCACTATATCAAGCAAAACTGATTTTGTGGAGGCCAATGAATAGAATCAAGAAAAGAAGCTCTTAGACCTCTATTCCATTTGTTGTTGAATTTCCACTAGGTTGTGCATGTGTAGCGATGTTTGTTGTGTTAAAATTGTAACTAAATAAACTGTTGACCGAAATCTATATGCTTGTGGTAGATTAAAATTCAACCACCCACAAACTGAGATAGTGAATTAACCTGCTGAAGATTTCTTATTGCTTTTGAAGGAGTGGGAGTATCTTTGTGCATCCTACTCCTTGTTGAAAAACAATACCTAAGAACACCCTTTGTTGAAATTAGGAGATGAGGATGTCGAAAATAATGAAGATGGGGGATCTTATGACAATGATGAATGAGAAAATTTTAAAGTTGAAGAGATTTCAGAAGTTATTTATAGTGATATTAGAAGTTAGAAAAGCAGTATCCCAGCACACTCTTTCCTCAAATAATTCTTTTGTTTAAGTCTTTTGAAAACAAAATTTTTTCTTTATTTTTGTTTAAATATTAAGTGGCGACACTTATATAAAATTGGTTTTTTATAAAAGTTAAGTTAAATCGATTATATAGAATCTATGATTATATTTCTTTTTTACACTTATGAAAACAAAAATAACAACTCTACTGGGATTTAATTAAGTTCTACTTCATTGTTTGACTATTTGTTGATAATTGTTGATTTTTTTGCCTTTTCTATGCCGTATTTGTTTAAATTATGATATTAAGGGTCATTTTGCATTGATGGCATTTCTGTCACCACAACATAAATATGGTATATTAAAGAACAGTTTTGTGAATCTGCATCCAATTTTTATATACTTAACCATTTTCAAAATGACCGGCGATTATTTGGTTCATCGTGCATTCAACGGTTGTCGTAGTTCCAAGTGAAATTTTCCACTTGGGTTGTGGTTTTTGAAAAGACATTTTTAGTCAACTAGCGTAAATTGAAAAAACATCCTTCAATTTAGCGTATTTGAACTAAAATGACCCAAAACCTAAGGTATGTAGGGGCCATTAAAAGGCCATCTTTTTCTAATGGGACCATTCAGCAATGCCAAGCTATTGGAAAGATTCTCCGACAAAGTTATCCTAGTCTTCTAAATGACATGTCGTAATAGTGGAAAACGTGAATTCAACTGTGGATGAAGTAGCAAAAGGTTTTACGGTTGAGTGTTGTGATGATGATCAGTTTGATAAAGATGAGGATATTGTATGTGATAGTTTGAATGATGAATTGTCTAATCAGAGAAGGTGATAAGAGTTGTTGTCTAGGAGAATAGGGAGCAAGAGTTTGTCTTTTCCGACAAAAGTGTAGTGGTAATGAAGCTATGGAGAAATGGATTCATTGATATATTATAAAGGATAAGGTTAAAGCAAATGGTGCACTTATAAGCCTAAATTTCCAAGATGATTCCAAGAAATTAATCTAGGCCAAGTGTTAGTTTACCAGACATTGGTTGAAAATCTCATTTATAAATATTTGGATGATGCTCATGTAAAAGTTGCAGATGGTAAAAATGATTATATAAGCAAGATTGTTGAGTTTTTTCAAGTTGTCGATTATAAGATGTATTTTTTACCGCTCAATGGTTTTACAGATCCAAGGATACTATAATTAAATCTCATGAACAGTTTATCACCAACAAACGTGTGCTCTAATATAAAATTAAGGATGACAACCTTCTTAATTGCCTTGTAAAGAAAATCAAGATTGTTCCAATACCCTGAAATGTAAGCTTACATTTCAAGGAAAGTTTTAGATCAAAATATGATTATCACTATGACATGAAGTACATATTCCTATTCTCGTCATTATTATCTTACTATGAGATGTTTAAAGTCTTGGTAGTGAATTAGATTACACCATATCAAGCAATAGTAATTTGTGGAGGCCAATGAACAGAAACCAGAAAAGAAGCTATTGGATCTCTATTCCAATTGTTGTAGAATGTCAACTAGGCTGTGGCTAGGTAGCGATGTTTGTGGTGTTAAACTTGTAACTAAATGGATTTTTGGCCTAAATCGATATGCTTGTGATAGATTAAAATTCAACCACCCACAAACTTAGATAAGGAATGAATCTGCTGAAGATTTCTTATTGCTTTTGAAGCAGTGGGAACAACTTTGTACATCCCACTCCTTGTTGAAAATCAATATTTGAGCACACCCTTTGTTGAAAGTATGAGATGAGGATGTGAAAGATGTTGATGATGGAGTAGATGATAACAGGGGATTTTATGACAAAGATAAAGGATAATTTTTTTAAGTGGAAGAGATTTAAGAAGATTGTTATGGTGATGTTATAAGTCTGAAAAGCAACACCCCAGTGCACGCTTTGCCTAAATGTTTTGTCTTTAAATGTTAAGGTAAATCGATTATTTATAATTTAAGTCTTTATTTCTTTTTTACACTTATGAAAATAAAAATGATGACTCTGCTGGAGATTTAATTAAGTTCTAACCGTAATAACATGATTACTTGACTATTTTTTGATAATTGTTAATTTTTAAACATTTTCTATGCCTAATTTGTTAAAATTGTGATATTAACTGTCATTTTGCATTGATGGCATTTTTGTCACCACTACATAAATACAGTATATTAAAGAACAATTTTGCGAATCCATAGGAGATCTTTTTAATACTTAACCATTTTCGGAATTACCAACAATTATTTGGTTCATCGTGCGTTCAATGGTTATCGTAGTTCCAACCTATGTTATCTGCTTGGGTCCTAGTCTTTGGAAATCCACTCTTAGTCAACTAGCGTAGAGTGAAGAAATATATCTCAAGTTAGCGCATTTGAACTAAGATGACCCAAAACCCAAGTTATGTTGGGTCCATTAGATGCCCACCTTATGTTTAATGGGCCCATTGAGCAATGTCGAGCTATTGGAAAGATTCTCCGAAATAGTTATCATAGTCTTCTAAACGACATGTAGTAGTGGTGGAAAACATGAATCCAGTTGGGGCAGAAGAAGCGAATGAATTTACGGTTGAGTGTTTTGATGATTATGCATTTGTTGAAGATGAGGATATTGTATGTGATAATTTGAATGATGATCGTCTAATCAAAGAAGGTGATAAGAGTTGTTGTGCAGGTGAATATGGAGCAAGAGTGTCTCTTATGGCAAAAGTTTAGTGGTAATGAAGTTATGGAGAAATGGATTCATCGATACATCATAGAGGATAAAGTTAAAGCAAATAGTGCAACTATAAGCCTAATTTTCGAAGATGATTCTAAGAAATTAATCTAGGCCAAGTGATATATTACCCAGATATTGGTTGAAAGTCTCCTTTATAAACTTTAGGATAAAGCTCATGTAAAAGCTGTAGATGGTAAGTATGATTATATAAACAAGATTTTTTATTTTTTTCACGGTGTCAATGATACGAATTATTTTTTACTACTCAATGGTTTTACAGAGTTAAGGATACTGTAATTAAAGTTCATGAATAGTTTATCAACAACAATTGTGTGCTCTAATATAAAATTAAGGATGACAACCATCTTGATTGCCATGTACAAAAAATCAAGATTGTTCCAATACCCTCAAATGTAAGCTTACTGTTCGAGGAAAGTTTGAGATCAAAATATGACTATCACTATGACATGAAGTACATGTTCCTATTCTCATCATTATTATCTTACAATAAGATGTTTCATGTCCTCATAGTGAATCAAATTCCACCATATCAAGCAACAATGATGTTGTGGAGGCCAATGAACTATTTAAAGAAAATATGCTCTTGGGTCTCTATTTCAGTTGTTGTAGAATGTCCACTAGGCTGTGCCTGTGTAGCGATGTCTGTGGTCTTGAACTTGTAACTAAATGGATTGTTGACTTAAATCGATATGCTTGTGATAGATTAAAATTCAACCACCCACAAACTAAGATAGGAATGAATCTCCTGAAGATTTCTTATTGCTTTTGAAGGTGTGGGAGAAGCTTTGTGCATCCTACTCCTTGTTGAAAAGCAATATCCGATCACACCCTTTGTTGAAAGTAGGAGATGAAAATGTTGAAGATGATGATGATGGTGTAGATTATGATGGGCGATGTTGTGACAACTATGAAAGAGAATTTCTTAAAGTGGAAGAGATTTAAGAAGATTGTTATGTTGATATTAGAAGTTTGAAAAACAATACCCTAGCACACCATTTGCTCAAATGATTTTTATGTTTAAGTCTTTTGAAAATTAAAAATTTTCTTGATTTTTTTTTAAAATTAAGTGGCAACACTAATATAAAATTAGTTTTTCTTTAAAGGTTAAGTTAAATGGATTAATTATAATTTAGGTCTTCATTTATTTTTTAAACTTATGAAAATAAAAATGACGACTCTGCTGGTAATTTAATTATGTTCTAACAATAATAACTTGTCTCATTGACTATTTGTTGGTTTTTTTTTGTTTGCTTTTTCTATGCCATATTTGATTAAATTATGATATTAACTATTATTTTGCATTGATGGCATATTTGTCCCCACAATATCAATATAGTATATTAATGAACATTTTTGCGAACCCGCAACCGGTCTTTTTATAATTAATCATTTTTGGAATGACCGGCAAATAATTGGTTTATTGTGTGTTCAATGGTATATTTAATCAATTTTGCAAACCCGCAACCGGTCTTTTTTGAAAATCCACTCTTAGTCAACTGGCGTAAAGTAAAAAAAATCCATCGATTTAGCGCATTTGAACTAAGATGACCCAAAACCCAAGGTATATTGGGACTACTAGAAGCCCACATTATTTCTAATGGAACCATTCAGAAATACCGAGCTATTGGAATGATTCTCCGAAAAATTTATCGTAGTCTCTAAATGACATGCAGTAGTAGTGGAAAACATGAATCAGGTTGTAGATAAAGTAGCGAAAGGTTTTACGATTGACTGTTGTGATGATTATGAGTTTGTTGAAGATGAGGATATTGTATGTGATAGTTTGAACGATTAATCGTCTGATCAGAGAAGGTGATAAGAGTTGTTGTGCAGGTGAATAGGGTTTAAGAGTGTGTATTTTACGGACAAAGTGTAGTAGTAATGAAGCTATGGGTAAATGGACTCATCAATACATTATAAATGATAAGGTTAAAGAAAATAGTGCACCTATAAGCCAAAATTTCAAAGATGACTCCAAGAAATAAATCTAGGGGAAGTGTTAATTTACTTAGGCATTGAATAACAATCTAATTTATAAAGTTGGGGATGATGCTCATGTAAAAGATGCAAATGGTAATGACGATTATATAAGAAAGATTTTTGAGTTTTTTTAAGACGTCGATGATACAAAGTATTTTTTAC
>JAJOOF010000702.1:0-49390 GCA_029582545.1 Solanum lignicaule
GTAATAGTTCTGATATTGTAAGATCCGTTTCACTTGTGAAAGAAACGTTTCAAACTTGTTTGAATCATTGTAAGAACTAGGTTAAGGGTAACTTAGGTTCTTACTCTAAAAGTCTAAGTTATCTAAGAGTGATAGCTTAGTGGGCAGTGTTGTATCTGCTCTGGCTCATCTAAGTAATAGGAGGTATTGCTTAGAGTTAGGATTAGTAGGTTAATCCCGGTTTGTAAACTTGCTTTTGCTTTTTGCTTGGAGAAGATTAGTGAAAGAAGTTTTGAAAATTCCTGGCAGGCCAGGTCGTGGTTTTACTCCCTTGAGCAAGGAGGTTTCCACGTAAAGTTGTTGTGCAATCTTTACCTTCAGCACGTTTTGTTATTTTATGTTATTTTAACCGTGCTGAGGACCTGGTCCCATCTAGACTAGTGGACGCATACATTCCAACAGGAAAGTTACCCAGATTTAAGAGGGGTATTTTGGTCTTTTCCTTACCCAATTAAGTTATTTCGTTTTTAGTAATTAAATTATGGGTCTAAACTGAATTGGTTCAGTTTACGCACTCAAAAATTACGCTAGGGCTTTGAGAGAAGATAAAAGAGGAGAAAAGCCAAAGTTCGTCTCGTTCTTGAGTTTGCTTGCGAATTTCGCCAAGGGTTATTCCCTACGAGGTATGTGATATCATATAACATTAATTTCGTTCATCCACTACCCAATCATGATTTAATTCAGCATATTTATGTTCTTGAAAGCAGAGTAATTGAGTTCTTGATGGATTTGTTTAAGTTTCTATTGAGATCTTGATTGTTGTGTTTTTGAGAAGTTCTTGAGTTAATTCCATGAGATTTGAGGTTGATTTTGAGTAAATTTTTGTATACTTTAGTTGGGTATTTGAATCTAAGTGTGTTGGGGAAGGAACCAATCGAATCTAGACATTTTAGGGTCCAAAAATGAACAAGAAAATTCGTGGGTTTTTTGGGAAGGGGGCTGGCGCACCGCGCCACTCCATGCTCCTCTGGGGCGCCGCTCCACTCAGCACGCCCCAATCCAGTTTCTGTAGTTAGGGCTCTGGCGCTCTACACCACTCAGTACGCCAGGGTCGCTAGGTTCTCTACCCTTTCCCAATTCTTTCAGTTTGAGTTCCCTTGAATCGTACCTATATTTTCTAGTTGATTTCTACACTATAAGGTACGCCTAAACATTATGAGATCATCGATAAACATGAATCATAACCTTGAATCCATAAATTCAAATAAAAGGACAGTTAAGAGCCAAGTCTAAAGAGTTCGTAAAGTCTTTTCAAGAAGTCTTTTGCAAATGCTTTAAACTTGTTTTAAGACTTGAGTTTTGAGTTGAGAAGAGTAACAAATGAAGCTCATTTTCTTCATAAGAGTATATAGGGACTAAGTATTCCCAAAAAGTAAATGTTTTCATATTTAAACAAGAGAGAAAACACCGATTTCCAAAAGAGCCTTTGAGCTAGTTTTGGAGTAAAGTGTAAATGTTTTCACATTTAAGCAAGAGAGGAAACACTGATTTCCAAGAGAGCCTTTGAGATATTTTTGAGTAATTATCTCAAACCACATAAAGAGTTATGGTTTTAAACATATGAGCTAGTTACATTTTAGGAGTAGTATTGAGCACCAATTTGGGGACAAGTTGAGTTCAGATAATTCAAGATCTCCATAAACCGTGTAACCAACATGGGTAGAAAAGGGGTCATACTTTTTAGATGATTCCTGAGTGTTTTTTAGCATAGACTAGTGGATCCACTTAGTAGTTAGGTTCTATACTCCCGGCAAGGTATAGGACGGCCCTAGTAGCGTGAGGCAAGACATTATATCATCATATAGCTCATCGTGATGCTTGCCAGTTAGAGAAACTCCCACATAGATATTTTGTATTCTTATATACACAGAGTTATTTGTATTTTCATATACAAACTGAGTTATTGTTGTATTTTTCAATACATAGATTTGTTATCCACATGTTTTAAAGTTTTTCTTTATATTGCTGCTTTATATTGAAATGAGTTGAGTTGGGTTGAGTTGAGACCGGGTAAGTTCTTCCAGTTCCTTTTCAAGCTTATGTCTTGTTTTAGAATTCTCCTCGCATGCTCGTACATTCAATGTACTGATGCCATTTGGCCTGCATCTTTTTATGATGCAGATACAAGGTAACCAGGATCAGCATCCAGCTCTTCGCTGATCCAGTTGAGCTTCTGAGTTTGTCGGTGAGCCTCCTTCCTTCTGGAGGATGCCCTTTGTTATTGTTTTATTAGACTAGTTCATTAGGATGTCGTGGGTCCTGTCCCGACGTCCATCTCAGTTATTAGAGGCTTCATACACAGTTAGTTATTGTTAGTTCTTGAGTCTTTTACATTCAGTTATGTTGAGACTTGAGTTGCCACTTTGGCTAGTGAATGTTCATTTATAATACATTCTAAGTTATCTTTGAGTTAAAATTTATTTTTAAAGTACATTTAGGTTGAGTAAAGTCTTCCGCTAAGAGTTAAGCTAGGACAAGGGGTCGTTTGGGGCCAATAATGGTTCTCGAGTGCCAGTCCCACCCAGGGTATAGGCTCGGAGCATGATAAACTTGTTATTAGAGCCCAGAGTTCAAGAGTCCTAGGGAGTCTATGAATTCATGTATGAAGAGTCCTTGTTATCGGTGTGAAGCGCGCCACATCTATAATTAGGAGGCTGCGACATTTAGGAACTACTTCACTTCTTTCATACTCATTTCATGCGATAGAGTTTATCTCTAAATAGTTTTTTCTAATTTAGGCTTTCAGGTGTCTTTCAGATCATGCCTCCACGAAGATCTATCAGAGCTCGTCCTGCTAAAAGGAATGTTGCACTACGGGATCAAGGGGTACCTAATGCACAATAAGTGCAACCCCAAGGAGAGGTCACCAATGCAGAGTTCCGGGAAGCTATCTAGATGTTGAGTCAAGTTGTGACCAAACAAGTTGGACAGAGAGAGAATCGACAAGAAGTGGCTGATACTTCTAGGATCCGTGAATTTTTAAGCATGAATCCTCCAAGCTTCACTGGTTCAAGTGTCATTGAGGATCCGAAAAACTTTGTTGAAGAGCTTCAAAAGGTTTTTGAGATAATGAACATTACTGATGTTGAGAGGGTGGAACTAGTTGCATACCAATTGAAGGGTATTGCTAGAATCTGGTTTGACCAATGGAAAAAGAATAGAGCTGAAGGTGCAACACTTGTGAGTTGGGATTTGTTTGAGGAGGCCTTCTTAGGGGGTTTCTTTTCTCGTGAACTGAGAGAAACAAAGGTACGAGAATTCTTCACTCTTAAGCAGGAATCTATGAGTTTTCATGAGTACAGTCTGAAGTTAACCTAACTTTCCCGTTATGCTCCAGAGATGGTTGTTGACATGAGAAGCAGGATGAGTTTGTTCATTGCTGGCTTGTCTCGTATGTCAAGTAAGAAGGGCAAGACAACTATGCTAATAAGAGACATGGACATAGCAAGACTTATGATTCATGTGCATCAGGTTGAGGAAGAGAAGCTGAGAAATAGGGAAGAGTTTCGAAACAAGAGAGCTAAGACAGGGAATGAGTCCGGGCATCAAAAGGGTAATGTCAACCGGTCTTCTTTCCAACAGAAAAAAAGGGACCTGCTCCATCATCTGCTAGTGCACCTGCACCAAGGAACAAAGGTGAGTTCCAAAATCAGAATTCACAAAAATTCAGAGCTAAACCTGCGCAGTCTCATGGTAGTGTGGCACAAGGGGGTAATAAGACTCCTGCATGTGCTAAGTGTGGTAGGAGCCACACATGGGTGTGTTGTGATGACTCTGCTTCAAGTGTGGTGAGAACGGTCATTTTATGAAAGAGTGCCCTAAGAACATACAAGGTAATGGTAATGGGGGCAATATAGCCCAATTTTCTTTAGTTGCTCCACCAGACAGAACTGCATCTAGAGGAGCTACTTCAGGGGCAGGCGGGGGAGCGAACCGTCTGTATGCTATCACTAGTCTCTAAGAGTAAGAGGATTCTCCAGATGTTGTCACTGGTATGATCCAAGTCTTTGATTTTGTTGTTTATGCTTTGCTAGATCCAGGAGCGAGTCTGTCTTTTGTGACTCCTTATGTTGCGATGAATTTTGATGTTCTTCCTGAGAAACTTCTTGAGCCCTTCAGTGTTTCTACAATTGTTGGTGAGTCTACTCTAGCTGAGAGAGTCTATCATGATTGCACCATTTCCGTCAATCACAAGAGCACCATGGCTGACTTAGTTTAGTTAGATATGGTAGATGAAGAAAATTTATGTTATTAAGTACATTGAAAAGAAAATAAGATGATAATTATATTTTAATAAAATCAAAACGATGTAATATATTTGAATAATTAAATATTTTTTAATAAACATATATTAGTCAGATGAAACAGGAGGATTTTTTGAAATACAAGGTTTTCTTGTTTTAAGGTTGCTACATTTTATAGCACTAGTTTTGACGCACGTGAATATCAAACTATGCATTTCATTAATAATAATGTGAATATTATTAAATTTAAAAATTATGTAAACAATTATAAAATGAATGATAATGTATAAGTTCCTATGAATAGTGGATGTAAGCATTCTTATGATTACTATTGAAAGTTAGTCACTTTTAAAATATTTTAGTTACACATCCTCTTAAATATACTTTCTCCTCCCTCTCCCATAGTGCATTAATTTGTTATTATTATATTGTTGGAATTCTTACTTTAATATAATATAAATAAATATTGATGTAAAATATAAATGATATACTTAATTGGATATTTTTAGTTTGAGTATTATATTAATTATCATTCATGTTAGGGAATGTTCAAATTTCATTGAACTTTGAGATTGTCAATGTCTGAAAATCAAACATGAGTTTTTAAGAATAGAAGAATAGAAAGCATAAAAATTCGTAGTTTAAAAATGTGAAGAAACCCCTTCATATATAGTTAACAAAGGGTAGTATGAGAATGTGCATATTATATTGTTTCTATCATAAAAGTCACAACCATTTGAAAATGTCACAACTCATTGGAAAAGTCAAAACTCTTTGGAAAAGTCGTAACCATTCAATGTAAAATGGTCTCTTCTTTTAATATAATATAATATAACATAAATAAATAAGTAAATATATAAAATATAGAAGATATACTAAATTGGATGTTCTAAGAAGAAGTAGAATAATGAAAAACTTCAAAAAATTATAGTTTAAAAATTTGAGGAAACCCCTCTTTTTATAGCCAACAAAGGGGAAGTGCACAAAAAAATTCTTATTGTTATCAAAAAGTGTCACAACCCTTTAGAAAAGTCACAACACTTCAAAAAGGTCACAACTCATCGGAAAAGTCATAACTGTTTGGAAATGTCACAACCCTTAAGAAATGTCACAACTCTTTGGAAAAGTCGCAACCCTATTGAAAAGTCACAACCCTTCGAAAAGGTCACAACTCATCGAAAAAGTTTTAACTCTTTGGAAATGTCACAACCCTTCAATGTGAAAAGGTGCCTGTTTTTAACATAATATAATATAATATAAATAAATAAAATAAAATATATTTTTATATAAGATATACTATATTTGGTGTTTTAAGTTGGTAGTATTATAATAATTTATCATTTAAGTTATGTAGTTCATTCTTTTAAGTTAGTATAGAAGATAAAAAAGATAGATATAGATTTGTCTAATTTAAATTTGATATGAAATTTTAACTAATAAAGAAGATTTTTAATTTAAGGATATGTATAATATATAAAAATGTCTTTTAACTTTGTGGCCTTAAAGATGCACCTCCAACAATCAAGAAAAAAGAACATTCATATTAAACTTAATATAAATAAAAGTACAACAAATAAATTGGAAACATAGGAGTACCTATTAAATCTAGTTTAGACACTTCAAACAAGTTTTTGATCAAATCTTTTTTCTCCAACAGTTTGAGACTTTTCACAGCTTGAACACCAAGTTGTAGTTTGTGCAATAGAAAATCATTGAACTTAACATATTTATGGTAATGAAAATGAGTACATATTTGGACTCTTCAAACAAGTGTTTGATCAAATCCTTTTTCTCCAATAGTTTGAGACTTTTCACAACTTGAATATCAAGTTGTAGTTTGTGCAACAGAAAATCATTGAACTTCTTGTAATGTTGAAGTTGTTGCAAAAATATATTTATGGCTATGAAAATGAGTACATATTAGCTATCTAGATAGTCTTCTCGTTTGAAGTTGAGTTATTCCATTCTCCTTGTTGCATCAATTTTTGTTGATCTATTTAATTTAGCCACATAAAATATTGTAACTGCATAATTTAACTACTATCACAATCTTCTTTTTGTTAAGAATAAGAATCGAAAACTTACAAAATTCAAAGTGTGAGAAAACCCCCATATTTATAGACAACAAAGGATAGTATGAAAAGGTACTTATTGTGCCTTATCAGATAAGTGACAATCCTTCAGAAAAGTTGCAACTTTTCGGAAATGTCATAACTCATCGAAAAAGTCACAACTCTAGCAAAAAGTTACAACCCTTCGGAAAAGTTACTACCCATCATTATTAAAAGGTATCAGCTTTTAATATGATATAGAACAAATAAATAAATATAATATAAAAATACAACATATTTACTAAAATGGGTGTGTTAAGTTAGGGGTATTATAGTAATTTAACATTCAAGTTAGGTAGTTCATGCTTTTAAAGTAGTATAGCTAGATAGATAGATTATGTACGTATTTTTTTTTTGAACAAAAATACCAACTAAATTTATTTATTTACTCCTCTATTATTTTCTCAGTCTCTTTTTAACAATTGTTTTGGCTCCACAAAATAATCATCACTTTAGGAATTATAATTGACAATTATTTTTAATTATAATCTAAAAATTACAAAAGTATTTACCTTTTTTTTTTAATAGAAGCAACATAAAAAATAGTTAAAATAAAACTAAAGGAGTAACACGTACTAATTGTTGGTTTATTACCTTTACAATACTAAACTTCCTTATTCACACTTTTTTAATTGGTACTAATATCCTTATATGTTGTCCAATTATTTCCTGATTCACACTTTCCTAATTATTATTTACGCGTTTTATACATAAAAATTACTACATTTTTTGCTATATAAATACTCATCAAAATCTCAGCTCTCAACAAAATAGTAAACATGGCAAACATAGAAGATGGATCTAATGAAGCAGTTTGTATCCATTTTTCAGCATGCCTTTGCATCATCTTTTATGTGTTGAACGAAATATTGTAATCAGTTCCATGTGTTACGTTGCATTCATCAAACCACTAGCTAGTTTACCGCATGTGTTGGATATATTCATCAAAATTTCTACAATTGTACTTTGTATCAGACTCATGGCTGTTTTCGTTTATCGAATATGCTGACGAGGAGGAGATTAATTTTGAAAACTTTGATGAGTTTGAAGATTAGAAGATTATTTAAGTTTACTTTACTTTCATTTTTATTTATAAGTTTTAGTAGAATTATAATTCGTTTAATGGTACTTTAGGATTCTATGTAGTTTGTTTTATTTTAGCATTCAAATTATGGAAGAACTTCAATAAGTTTGTTTTCTTGCAAGTACAAGTTTAGAGAGTTACAATTATACGTAAACATGTTGATTTTTCTTTTCCAATCAAGTCATATAATACGAAACTTTATATTTGTGAACATAATTAATGTTGTGAACATAATTAATTTGTGAACATAATTAATGTTGGAAAAACAATAATAGTATCTCAAATATAGTATTACTTATATCATCCTTTTATATTCTTGTATTTAATTAGCCTTTATGTCGCGGTTAAGGAATACGATAACATGTTAATATATATTTACCCATACATATAATTGATTTCATAGAGAAAAATATGTGGTTAGTTGGAGTGAATAAAACTCTAAATAGCAAGTAACTAGGAGTTTTGATTGAAAATAAGAAGCAAGGAAATTACAAACAAGAGACTGCAAAATTATAAGAAAGGAGATGAGGACAGGGATACAGAGAGATAGTGGAGAGGAGAGAGTGTTGCAACATAACAATTCTGATATCCGTACTCCGCCTAGACATGCCTATTATAATAAAAATAATATTCCTCTAAGAACCTATCAACTATTGACACTTGTGTTTCCTAAAGGTTGCCAAACATAAAAGCCTATGTAACACCTCAGATTAGAGAAGGCTAGAAATTAAATGTTTCATTCTCACTGCATTTACTAAGTAATCTCCCTCCCCACAAAGAAATTTTAATGAGAAATGATAATAGTTTATACAATGCACACATTACAATTGCCAACACTAAATAAGTATAGATTAATCAATTTTCATTAACTCGTTAACCTTGTAAAATAATTTCTTAATTTTGCTTGAAGCATCGGGGAAAAAACAACAATGTACCTGAGCAAGTGTTACAATTCAAAAACATGGTGAATAGCTATTTTGTGTTCCTACTTGTGTGTTGATACTTCAAGACCCTGCAGTCAAAAGTGATATACTGTGTTAAGGATATTCGGATCAATTTGGTGCATGCAAAACGTATAACTTCTTCATGAGTAACTTCAACACATATATGATGCGCCTTTTTGTCTTCTCTTTACAAATTTTAGGAAATAGCAAAATCATAAAAGTGACCGCAGTATCTGTCACATATGTAACTGTCACATATGTAACTGTCACATATGTAGTTGATCATTTACTAATAGAATAGGATCAATATCTTGTTCATAAACAAGATATCATCCAAGTAATAAGGACTTCGTTTAGATGATTTTGGTCAAATCAAAAAAGATATTTCATAGGTGTGACCATTGGAATTCATTTTCTTCTCCGGGCTTTCTCGCTGTCAACTCATGTCCGCGATTTAGACTTTGCAAGTCCAATCAAGAGTATCTGTTATTAGTTCATCAATGTTGAATCTTAGTCCATGTGTCTATGAAAGATATGTTGAGTTGTTGACAATAACATGGGCAGAAAGAGTTGGAAAACCATAACAATTAGAGTTCTCTCCAATTTATTGTATCTTAAACTCCGATGCATCTATTCTTTTGTTAGTGTCCAAGCTCTTACAATGAGAAATAAAGGAGGATAAAAGAAGAGTTCAGTCTGAGCAATGATGAAAGCCATTGAAATCAGAGCACATCAAGAATGACTTTGCACAAAAGATTACTTGAAAAGTCAGTAGAATTTGAGAGATCGATTAAAAATTCCAAAAGATTCACATGTAAATATAGAGTATATTAGACATGCAGATTGAGTTTTGCCAGATTCAAAATCCTTCCTTAATTGCCTTTGTAAGAGGTCTTCCATACTATTAATGTTATTATACGAATCTTGTATGACATTTGTATTATAGGAATATATGAAATTCTTAAGTAGATTATGAATGCAATACATCTTGCAAGAAAAATAACATATCCTAAACTTCAGTAAATTTGGGACCAAGTAACAATGCTCTCAATCTCTTATTTGTTTTTTGTGAAACTAAGAAACATACTAGGTCTAGCGTTTATTTCACTTTTAAAAAATTATTGCTTTACAAGAGGCTACTAAAGGTATATATGTCCATAGAAATGCTTAAAAGTCTACATACAAGTCCATCAATCTAAAGACACAAATAAGCATCTTCAATCATGGTAAGTCAACCAATATCTCTCTTCTTTGATTACTAATCTGTGAGGACCTCAAGAGAACAGTCTTGAGGTCCCAACCGAAAATCGAGCGAAAACAAAAACAAATAAATAAAAATAATATACATTGATAGTGTAAATATATTCCACAACTACTATACTTTAATCTATAATAGTACGTGAGCTACTGTATTTACCAATATTATCAATTGGTACTTACAATAACAACAATAACGATATATCCAATATAATCCCACAAAGTAGAGTCTACGGAGGGTAGCATGTCTACCTATTTTATCTACTTCATAAGTATCCGAGGTAGAGAGATTGTTTCTGATAGACTCTCAAATCAAGGAAAAAATAGTTCAAAATGGTCTAGAAAAAAAGTACAAGAAATAGAAGATAGCAGAAAAAACAACAGACGGTAACAAAACGATAACTAAAAAAATAAATAAATCTGATAGTCAAAGTACAAGGAAATAAATAAACCAAAATAGAAGGAATTAAAACTACGGGAGCAATAAACTACAAATACTAGTATGGACATATGACAAGACAAGGCCCTTAGCTTCTAGCTATTAACCCTCTACCCTAATTTGTGTTATCCACAACCTTCTATTGAAGTTCATATTTTACGTAAGTTGAAATTGCGACATGACTTACCTAATCACCTGTAACGACCCGAAACATCGTTAATTAGGAAAGGAAAAATGTCGGGGAAATTGGGTCTCCCAGCCTGCCAGAGCGGGCATGAAGCAACTAAGGTGGCGACGCTTTAGCGGGATAAGTTACCGCCAGAGCAGAATGGGCGAGGCAGAATGTAAATAACTGATTAATAACGTTTCAAAGACACTTCATCCAATTCTAAGCGTCAACGATCATTAATCAAGATAAAACCCAACTAAATGAGTTGGGGTCGAATCCCACAAGGAGCGGTACGTGTTTAAGATTCAATTGGAAAGTATGAACATGGCCAAATCAGTCATAGGAATAAAAGTTATCGAATAAAGACATCATTCAAATTAAGGGGTGACACGAAAGTCAAATGGGGGTTTTGGTTTTGATTATCAACTACAAACAACAGTCACAAACAATACGGATTCTTGGGATGTGATCGATTATAGGCTAATGTAGACATATGGGAAATTGCAACTATTAGAATATAGCTAGATAGTAGTGAGTAGGCTAGGCTATAGTGGAGGTAAATTTTCTCTTGAACAATTTACCCCGAATCAAGTGATTTCTCTCAAACATCAACAAGCATGCAAAATAAGACCAACCCACACCTTAATCCATTCACTCTCTCGAGCTGAATGTGTGGGATTTGGTTTAGGATTCACTCTCTCGAGCTAAACCCAGGTCAACTCAATACCCAAATCATCAATTAATAATTTTAGTTCTAAAACCTCTTTCTCGAGCAAGCCAAGAACACAAACATCGAACTGCATTTGCCACTACATTCTTAAATTAAACCACAATTAATGATTAATCTCACTTCTAAATAACATTTAAACTAACAATTAACAATACCCATAAGCAATCAACCCATTATCACATAGTCACACCCCAAGAATTGGGGTTTTAGCTAGACATCATAAAAAGGTAAAAACCGTTACCAAATTGATTATCCATTAACTGGTAAGAGTGATTTCGTCCTTACAATGCTCCAATTTGAAGATTCTCAAAGGCCCACTTCCAATTTCTCAAAAGTGAATTTCTTCAATCCTTCAAAGCTAAGGAAAACTAGAGAAAACTGTCTCCAGGTGCTCAAAATTTCAAAATAATGTCTGAAGAATGATAGAAGCTCTAAACAAAATGTTCAAAAATGTATTTATGTTGCCGAAAATAAGCTACGAAAGCTCATTCGTCGAAGTAAGTTGGGCTCGCCAAACCACTCGGCGAGCCGCCCTTTGGACTATTCTATCGCCCTTCTGCCTTAGCATTCAACATTCTCAAGGTTTGTAACTTTGGGTGATCTTTCACTACATCGCAGAACTACTCGGTGATCCGCCGACTTCACCTTTCTATCGCCGACTTGGTTTCTTCCCTCAGGGTTTGGCAAACTGGAACTTTAGGTGGTCACATAGCCATTCGGCGATTCGCCAAGTGAACTCGGCGATCACCAGGCTTGCCTTTCTTCATTCTTTCAGCCCGTTTTGTTCCTTTTTGCATGTTAGTGTCCTTGCTTTGTTCCTCAACTCATATTCCTGAAAATTAAGTATTTATCATCAGTTATTGGCACAAAATAAGCATTTAAGGACACTAAATCTATATAACCAAAACCCTAAATGAGTCCAAATCTCGGACTCATCAATACCCCAACTTAAACTTTTGTTTGTCCTCAAGTAAAATTCAAGTTCAGCAGTTCAAAAAGGATGTCTCAAACAGTGCTACAAAAGACTCAATCATGAATGCACACAAAAAGACTCAACTTACCGATGCAAGGATCAATTTTGCACTCAAAGATTCAAGTTGTGACTCACCATTATCAAAGGTACTCAAGTTCACAATACTTGCTTCAAATGCAAGTTCAAGCTCAGCAAAGGTACTCAAATGCCCTCACAACAAAGATGATTCCATATTCACACACAATTCTTCAACAGTTTATTGTTTCATAATCATATACAACTCTCACACTCACAAAGATGAACACATGCATGACTCCACCCATAGGTTTGCCTTTATTTTCCAATCAAAATTTGTTTAAGCTCACTCAAGATCAAAAAGGTCTTTTCAAGGCTTTTAACGGGGCTGAGTGTAAAGGTATGATCATTTAGGCTCAGTGGCTGCTATCCTCATGAAATGTGGTATGAACATCACTTTCCTTCCTTTTCTTCAGCATTTTCACTCATGCTCAAAATTTCACCCCATTATTCACTTCCAATGGAATACCGGACACCCCATTTCTTTTGTAACTTTCACAACTTTATTTCACAACTTTTTCATTCTTCTTTTTTGCTTTCTTCTTTTCTTTCCCTCTTTTTTTATATGGAGGGGTTCCATATTTTTCAAGTCCATGGATAAAGGGGGCCTTCTTCACACTTCTTGATTTACCTCTTTTCACCACACCCCCAACTTAGGCTTTTGGCCTAAGTTGGCTATTCAAACAAACAACACTTCATGAGGATTATGGGTGAATGGATAAAGAGGGGTCTCGATTGCTTAAGTTTCTTCCAAGAAAAAGATAAGGATCAAAGGGGGTTCAAGCAAGGTTCACACATCTCACAAGATTGGCCACAAAAGAAGTATATTGTCAAATTGTTTAACTCTTCAAAATTTTTGCCTAAGATCATTTCAAGAGCTTGCATCACTTAGTCAACCGGACCAACGGGGCAAATTCTAGGTGTCATCAAACAAGGGTCACGGTAAGCTCATCACACAAGGCATTGGCACCAATATCAAATGAGACTCCACACTTTCGCTAGTGTGCAATGTTCATCATAAGAGTCATTCAATAACCGGCTAGTCACAACGAGATGCAAGAAGTCAACATATTGTCTATGCAACTTCATTTGGCGTCATCATAGCTGCACATTCATTTTTGTTCGATTAAAAGTACTATTAAAGTCATCGGTATTGATCATAACCGCTACTCAAATTTGCACAAGAAAAACAACCACATTCAAACACAACAAAATGTGGCAAATATTTTTTAGAAGAAGGGTCAAAACCATTTCTATTCAAAACAAGGAGCCATAAGCTCAAACATTCACAAAACAGTATCAACACACAAGTCAAAACAGAAAAACCCTATATATACAAGATATAGTCATAAGAGGTATTGAAATACCTCACCCCACCACAGATAAAAAGGCAGTTGTCCTCAAATTCAATACAAATAAACAAAAGTCAATAAAAACGACAGAGAGGGAGGTAAAACAAGGTCATGTCTACACAGTCGCTCCATTTGTCGGGGCATCAATGCTCGGTACAGCACTCTGATCCTGGGCATCAGTGCCTGGTGTAACATCAACACTGGCTCCACTAGAGCCTACCATGGACGTCTCTCTCAGCAATGTCTGAATGACCGACTGTACAATCGTCTCCTCCTCTGACTTGTCAGCTACCATATCATCCATATGCACATCTCCGATAGTGGCCGGAGGCATCTCAAAACTAGCTGGGGCATCCTGATCCTCAGCTGCCTCCAACAGAGAAGTGAATTTTGTGGACTTCAAATAGTCCACATCCTTTCATAAGTCTGAAACCTCAACTTTCAAAGGTGTCACTTCTGAAGTAACCCCATGTCGACTAGAATTAACATCAACCTCCGGGGATGCATCCACCAGAGTTGCTCTCCTCCTATCAGCCTAATCTCGAATGTACTCGGCCTCTATGCATCAGATTTATATGGAAGATGTGGGGGTGACCTCTATGTCCCTCTTCTCGTCACAAGGAACTCTAGCATGCCGGCATAGCTCTGTAATCAGGACCGAGAAGAAAAGGGACGTCTAGCGCTGTTTGGCCCTCATGGCCATCTCCTGCTCAATTATGAGTCCCAAGTTGAGCCGCTTCTTTGCGATGATGGATCCTAGACAGGCCGCCTTTGGGTGGAGAATGATGGACTCATTCTTTGAGGGCATGATGGAGCTGCTAATGAATCCAAACTAGTACCGCACATCTACATTCAAATCCTTCTTCTCAATCGGAGCTCCTGCTTCGATCCACCTCGGGGTGGTGCCAGAAATGAGGGGAGCAAGCCAACCCTTTAGATCATCTAGGGCATGTGTTATAGCTAGTCCCTGGTACTCATGCTCAAACCCAGTAGCTCTATCAAGTACGACATTTATGTGATCGCTGTTTCACCCTACTTCTTTCCCCCGGACCATGACAGACTTCATCGGTCTGAAGGCACTGGCCTTCTTCTTCCCCTGGGGCACTAGGTCACTATACGCAGTAGAAAACTCACGAACCCAGGTGGGGATATAGGAACCCCGGGGTTTGTTGAAAATCTTAAACTTGTGAGCCTTTATGGTATGCCATATTTTTGGGTACCGTTCTATCACTCCATCCATCGCCAACCTCTTCTCCTCTATGATAGTCCTCAGTCCCTCAGTCTTTAATATGTTCATAGATTGAGGAGGAGGACCCTGTGCAGGTGGTGGTAGGACTACAGCCTGGTCTGGGATAGGTGGAGGAGTAGTGGCTTGTGGTACCCAGATCCTGGATGGATCATGCATCCTCTTGGAGCACATTTCAGCTCTCTGGGCCAATAGTAGTTGATCATCCTCAGGCTCAGAAATGTTAGCCTGAGGGTCCTGGTGCTCACCCTCACTCTCAGAAGTGGTGTGGTGAGTGGAGTACACTCATTCACTGTCGGAGCTGAACTCCGGTGACTCAGGATCAGGTGCCTTTCCTTTTCCTTTGCCCTTCCCACCTGTGGTTGGAAGTTTTGTCGCCTTTGTCCTGGATGCAGTTGCATCCTCATTTATAGTGATTCCTTTTGCCCTCTTGCGGGGCGGCATGTCTTAGCCTGCTACTTTTGGTCTAGCCATATCTGCAAAACACATCGAAAATAGTTAGAATCAGTTCAAGAAAAATGCACAAAATAGGTTGCAGAAAGACTCGCCAAACAGATCGGTGAGTCAACAAATCACTTTGGCGAGCCAGATCTGGCTGGCCGAAAGTATTGGCCTAAAAATTTCCCAAAAAAATAGTTTGTCAGCAATATGAAGGGCCATTCGGTGAATCACCGACACCACTCTGGTGAGCTCAGACTATCCCGCCAAAAGTTACAGTATGTTTTAGGGGTTAGGGCGAAGAAAGGGTGATCAAGGGAGAGTTTTGGTGAGTTGCCGAGTGAATTCGGCAAGCTCAGGCTTCTCGCCAAAAGTTAGAGAACCAAACTCAATCAAAGCATGAAATTAAGGGTGATCTAAGGGGACTTTAGTTAACCGCCGAGTGGTTCAGCAAGCTCGACCCACCTCGCCAAATTGCCCAATGTGCCAATTTTCAACCCCGGTTCCCAAAATCAATCCCGCAGCCTCTGAAAACAAAATCAAACAACATAACTACTCAATATGAACCATGCCACCGGGGTACTCAGACTTCCCTCGGTTTGGCAAAAATTGGCCATTTGATGACTTTGGCCCTTAAAAATGACGTCAAACGCTCTATCATTGGGCAAAGCATGTCATTTTTCACAATTTGGGTTACTCAGAGTTCACCTGACTGGACCCAACAACAAAATAACGCAACCCACAAGTTTATGATCAATTTTAAAGCACAAAATTCATGAAATTATCAATACAAGCATTTTAGGCACGATTTCAAAACTAATATTGGCAAGCTAGCATACAATACGATTTCAGAGAGGCCTAGCACACATCAATGACATTTAAACAATTGCATTTGAATTTAATAGCTAATTAACAGTTTGGGGTTCGAAAAAACCAACCTTTAATGCCGAAATACGATTTTGTAATGCTAGGCTAATTCTAACTCTGAACACAAGATCAACGAGCAAAAAACAATAAAATGCAAAAATATCAAATGATTAAAGTGCGGGTGTAATTGTATGAGGCTTAAAGTGAGGGAATATGAAAGAGTTTGAAATTTTAAACCTTTGGCCTTTAAAAACCATCAAGATCGTGGCCCTTTCAACAATATTAGTCGTCCTCGCCGAACCACTTGGCGACACGCCGAGTGGGTACTTACCTCGCCGAGTTTGACAAGACATCTAATTAATTTGGGAGGTCTAAACGGTAGACAAAGTCAGGCTCGCTGACCTGTACGATGAGTCGTGAACTTGTCCATGGGTGCACCGAGTTTTACAGAATCCAACATGATATTTTCTTGAGTCCAATGGCGGTCCAAGTTGGGCTCGCTGACCTCTTCAACGAGTCACCGACTGGACTTTTAGCTCACCAACCTGTACTTTTTCAAACACATTCCACTTTATCACCTATACAAGCAATACTCGTTATTCCAAATCAAAACAAAAAGCAATAAAAACTTGGGTTGCCTCTCAAGAAGCGCCTTAGTTAACGTCGTGGCATGATGCAAGTCCCCACTCAAGCTTCATTCTTGGGGTTTGCCATAGTATCACTAGGCAACTCCCCTTGTAGTCTGGGGTTAAGATGCGAAGAAATTTGACCCATTTGGGTCTCCAACTGCTTGATAGAGACGGAATGAGAGGTCACCATCTGGTTGAGAGTCGATACATCTTACTTTATTTCCTTCAAAACTTTATCGGACCCTTCAACCTTGTTTAGAATACGTGAGAACATATCCTCTATCCGGCCACCCTCAGAATATTTGGGTTTTTGACGCTCGTCGGGAAGAACATACATATCCTTCTCCCCATCTCTTTCCTTCCAAGTGGCATTCTAATCACACCACTCTCTATCACGGTCTCTCCCGCCCTCATCTCTATTCCAACCTTGGTTACCACTCTTGCACGGTAACCTTCTCCTTGGTTGGCTAGAAAGTTCTTCCTCATTGTACAATGCTTCAAACTTGGCCTCATGGGGGTTTACACATCCAACACCCACAACATTTACACTCCTAGCACCAACACCCATGACATATTTGGCTAAAATATCAAGTTGGGTCATCATCTTTGCCATGTTTTGGTCCCTCTCTTGATCTTTCTGAAGTTGCTTCTTTGTCAATTTAAAAGTGAGAGGGGAAACTTGATCTTCATGGGTGTACCATGCCAGTTTATCTTGGCCATGCCATCAAGGAGTTAGGCTGCAATCACATAAGGCTGTTGCATTAAACCTCTCAGAGAAAGTTGATCAGCCACTCCCTTGTTCACCGAATCAAGGCTTCTGTAAATGTACTGCAGTAAGACATTATCAGGCAATCCATGAGTTGGGCATTGCAACACCAACTTCTAAAATCTTAGCCAAGTCTCATGGATTGGCTCACCCTCCAAACACTTGAAGCTTTGGATACTATCCCTAAGTGTCATCATCTTCGAAGGAGAGAAAAATCTCACTTGGAATGTGGTGACAAACTCTTCCCACGAAGTGATAGAATCTCTTGGCAACTCAACCAACCATTTACATGCTTCTCTCATTAGAGAAAATGAGAACAACTCAATCGGACCAATTCTTGAGATATGTTCTTAAAGGAGAACGGTCTGCAAACATCAACAAAGTTCCTTATATGCTCATGGGGATCCTCATGAGCCAACCCACCAATCAACCCTTTCAATTGTAAAAGTTGCAACATGGTGCTTGTAATGTGGAACACATCGTTCCCTTCAGCTGGAGGCAAGCTAATGGCACCAACTCCACCCACTAGATTTGGGTCATTGACATTTGGTTCATTGACATCACAGAGGTTTTCCGATGTCATCTTGGTGGCCCACTTGGCTACCATTGCTTTCTTTGACACTAATTTCCTCTATTTTAACAAGCAACATGAAAACCAAAACTAAAAATAAGTAGATTTAACTATGACTAAAAAGAACACAATTCAACTTTATTAAAAGAAATTTAGCCAATAACACTCCCCGACAGCGGCACCATTTTGATTAATAACGTTTCAAAGACACTTCATCCAATTCTAAGAGTCAACGATCGTTAGTCAGTATAAAACCCAACTAAATGAGTTGGGGTCGAATCTCACAGGGATCGGTACGTGTTTAAGATTAAAATTGGAAAATATGAACATGGTCAAATCAGTCATAGGAATAAAACTTATCGGATAAATACATCATTCAAATTAAGGGGTGCAACGAATGTCAAATGGGGGTTTTGGTTTTGATTATCAACTACAAACAACAGTAAAAAACAATACGAATTAACAATAATATGAGACAGATTCTTGGGATGTGATCATTTATAGGCTAATGTAAACATATGGGTAATTGCAATTATTAGAAAATAGCTAGATATTAGTGAGTAGACTAGGCTATAGTTGAGGTAAATTTTCTTTCGAACAATTTACCCTGAATCAAGTGATTTCTCTCGAACATCAACAAACATGCAAAATAAGACCAGCCCACACCTAAATCCATTCACTCTTTCGAGCTGAATGTGTGGGATTGAATTTAGGATTCACTCTCTCAAGTTGAACCCAGGTCAACCCAATACCCACAAATCATCAATCAATAATTTTAGTTCTAAAACCTCTCTATCGAGCAAGCCAAGAACACAAACATAGAACTGCATTTGCAACTACAATTCTTAAATTAAACTACAATTAATGATTAAACTCACTTCTAAATAGCTTTTAAACTAACACTTAGCAATATCCATAAGCTAAATCAGCCCATAATCACACCCCAAGAATTGGGGTTTTAGCTAGACATCATAAAAAGGTAAAAACCATTACCAAATTGTTTATCCATCAACTGGGTAAGAGTGATTTCGTCCTTACAATGCTCCAATTTGAAGATTCTGAAAGACCCACTTCCAATTCTCAAAAGTGAATTTCTTCAATCCTTCAAAGATAAGGAAAACTAGAGAAAATTGTCTCCAGGTGCTCAAAACTTCAAAATAATGTCTGAAGAATGATAAAAGCTCTAAACTAAATGTTCAAAAATGTATTTATAGTCACCAAAAATAATCTACGAAAGCTCATTCGGGGAAGTAAGTTGGGCTCGTCAAAACACTTGGTGAACCGCCTTTTGGTCTCTTCCATCGCCCTTCTGCCTTGGCATTCAACATCCTACAGGTCTGTAACTTTGGGTGATTTTCACTACATCGCGAAACTACTCGATGATCCACCGACTGCTCCTTTTCATCACCGAATTAGTTTCTTCCCTCAAGGCTTGGCACACTAGAACTTTAGGTGGTCACATAGCTATTCGGCGATTCGTCAAGTGAACTTGGCGATCACCAGTCTTGCCTTTCTTTATTCTTTCAGCCCATTTTTTTTCCGCATATTAGTGTCCTTACTTTGTTCCTCAACTCATATTCCTGAAAATCAAGGATTTATCATTAGTTATTGGCACAAAATAAGCATTTGAGGACATTAATTTATATAAACAAAGCCCTAAATGAGTCCAAATCTCGGACTCATCGACAACGCGAAGCCTAATTTCATCCTTTTTCCAAAAACCCCAAGAAGAGGCGAGGATCAACCTAGAAAACCTCAAAATGATGATCTATGCTTGGGAAAGAAGGAGGAAGAGATTTCTAGCACACAAATGACAATAACTTGCGAATTCTTGGTCAAATTCACCGTCTCGTCACCCAAAAAACCAAATTTTGAGCTGCAATCCCTCCGTGAATGCTTGGCACCCAGGTAGGTTAGATTTATTAATTGAGTAATTTTAAATTCGTATCCACTGTGTAGTATGTTGATAATTGATGGTAGGATTTATGCTTAGGCCATCATGCACTGAAAACGGGATGATTATTTATATACTGTCAATTGTTGAATAATGTGGGAATCATATAAGGAAACCTTGTCCTAGGAATAGGTTGGAGGGCGTATGTTTGTTGTTGTTGGTTCCATATTGTGTACATGAATGGGATTAGAGAACATGAATCGAATGATAATGAAAATACTAAGTATAAATAACTACATGCCATGAACCTATTACTTGATTATATGATAATGAGTATTGTTTCTTATGGATGTGATTGTGACTGTGGTTGTGTTGATTGGATCGGGTGTCTCATTTTAGCACACTAACTTGGATCGGGTGCCACATTTCGGTGCATATATGAGATGGGGTGTCACGTCTGACACACTAATTGGGATCGGGTACCACGTTCCAGTACACAACAGTTTGGGTATGGGTTCCATGAGAGGACCATTGACTTGTCATATATGTGCATATTATTGATAATGTGGAACTGGACATGTTTCCTGAAAATATAATTGGCTTGTACATCATGTTCTTATATGTTAGTTCATAGTGTCGTAAGGTAATAAGGTATATCTCATAACGAATGAATTGTGAAGGGTCGAGGCCAAATCTGGATGTGGTAGGGTGAGTGGGGACCAAGGGTTCCGGTGTTATCATTGTTATTTAGAAAGGTGGTCATGTGTGTTGTCCTTGAGGATGGGGCTGGTGTCATGTGGTAGTGTTAATAGTTTGGGTTTTGCTCTCGGAAAGAGGTAGTATTTAAATGGTTAATAAGCCTTGATTGGGTGAATTATGAATTCAAGGGCTGAGTGGGTTGGTGGAATGAGTGAGGGCGTGTCGTGAGTGTTGACCGGATTGGTAATAGTTATTTTCAGAATTTATTCTAATTGATAGAATGATTAAGTATGATCAAGAATTGAGCGAGTAAAGGTTAGGACCTCTAAAGCACATGGGAATTATGATGATGAAGGAATGAACAGTCTTATTACATGTTTCTTACTAGTCGATTTCTTATATTATGCGGTGGGTATTGGGTTGACCGATGATTTCTACCAGTACGTGTGTTGTACTGATACTACTCTTGCTATGCCTTTTTGGCATAGTCATGGTTGCAGGGTCAGTGATGTTTCATAGGTGAAGACGAAGATAATCTCCAGCAGCTTCTACTCTTCCTTCCGCATAGTGGAAGCTGCGTCATTTATAGTTTTATTATACCCTATACTCTTAGTGGCTCTTGTACCTGTTTAGACTAGATCCTTGGGGAAGTTAATTATTTTACAAGTTAACTTTGAGTCATTAAAACTCTTATTTTATAAAACATTACATGAATTTATTTGGTTCTTTAGTTTTCTTAATCTTCTGCATGTCTTAAATGGTTTTGGGAATCGATGGTTCTCCTACTTAGGTGTCAAAGTAGGTGCCCGCACGGCCCGGTGTGTTGGGTCGTCACAAATTGGTAGCAGAGCCTAGGTTACCGGTCTCCCGGTACAAGAGTAAACTGTGGAATAGACTCCTGCGGATTGGTGTGTTGACCTCCACATCTAATCTTCTAAAGCTATGAAGCATTCTAGGAAGTGTTCCCTCTCTTCTCTCCTTTCGTACGAGTTGTCGCTTGTGGTATGAGTTGAGTCCAATTGGTATCTCAACGCAATGAACTGGACATCATGGTTACGACTAAAGGGGGCCCAAGCAAGGTAAATTGGAACTGAGAAGGTTCCAATTGGTATCTGGCCCTAGAGGTTGTGCAGATGCATGGATGATTAGTAATGATCATCCATGGAGCATAGTAACTAACATATTTAGTACATTTTATACTAACACATACTTTTGCCTACATTCTTATCAAATGTAGGGTTTGGAGATTTGAGTTCCAATCTTGAAGATAGGTTTCTAAAAGTGCAAGGAGTTAAAGACTTGGTGAGTCCTCATAGCTTCGAGGATGAAGCCATCATTTCCTTTATGTCTTTCTTATGTTTTGAGGCTATTTTATGGGATTTGTCCCAAGAGTTATTCAAGATAACTTGAACTTTTCTATGTGTTGTATCTTAAAAATGTGAATGCGTGCTTATTATTGTCTGAATTAACTGTTGGTGTGAAAGGTGTTTTTGCTTGGAGGCGATGACATGAATATGGGTACTGTATCTCTTGTCTGGATTTTGATATGTGCAATAGGCTAGCCTAAAAAGTGGAATTGCGCTAGTCGTAATTGCCTGCGTTATGTGCAAGGGTTTAGATAAATTGCGATGTAATTCATAAAACAAAATATGGACGTGTGCTGCGACCAACTGTAAGCGTGTGAGGTTCTGGGAATCACCAAGGAATATGTGTGGTGGTGGTGTAGAATTAATGAGAGTAGGTTTTGGAGTGTGAACCGTGAGAATTACTCGGGATAGACATTGACCATCCCAGTGAAGGGATTTATCCTAGATGCCTAGTTATAGCCTGGGGATCAGTGGAATATTTTAGAAACAAGTAAAGCCCTAGAAAAAATTGTGGCTTGGGTTCTGTTTCCGTTAGGGCCGCTAGGGCGGGATTTATCCCTCCAGGGCGAGACCGCCAGGGCAGAATTCCTCCTGCCAGAGCAGGACATGGTGAGACAGAATCCCATCCATGTCTCCTCTATTTTTCCTAAGTCACCCAAATAGACTCGAATCGTGTATGGGTTAATCCCTGCTATTTAAATTAGTGCTCAATAATTGAATATAGGTTATAATCACCTAGCATTAAAATATTGGCGGTAAACCGTAGAAAAAACCAACATCCGTGTGCTTACAAAAGTAAGGAAGTGAAAAGATAAAGTAAAGTATTGTTCTTTACATGCCCAAAGAGGGGCAAAAAACCAAATAAGGATCCCCGAAACTGGGAGGTGTCATCATCAAAGTCTAGATCCTCCGGGGGTACCAGGCCCTTCACAGTCTCATCCATAAAAGTGAAATACTGGAAGTCTCCTCTCTCAACCCGGGGAACCTCCCGTCCTGGGGCAACACACGTAAAGATGATCCTCACGGCCTTCCAATATTTGGACCATCAAACGATCCCTCTCTAAACCCTTTCTCCTTTCCTGGCGTAATTCGCGGCGGACCATCTCGACCTCAAGAGTAGTGTTGGGTGGAACTGGGCTGGTTCTAGCAAAGGAACGTCCCAATCTCCTCCGGACAGCCGTCAGGTCCTCTTCTACATGTGCACTTGAGAGCGAGGGCTGGTACCGGGTGGAAAGAGTGTCATCGACTGGATCGTCGTCCCCTCCCTCATTATCCACCTCTGCAGTTGCCTGACTACTGCTGGCCATGTCCGTCCTCCTTCTCTTGCTCCTAGAAGTGGAACCTTGCCTAATCAAAAGGGGGTGGAAAAGGGGATCCATGAGAAGTACCTCATCAGTGTCTCGAAGCGGCACCCCCGCCTAATTGGATAGAGCAATCACCATCAAGAAGAACGCGTTTTTGTTACCCGATAGAACACCTTCCACTCTGAGATGATCTAGGTGACCACATTTAATCCAATTTCCTGTATAACACACGCCGCCACTAGAGCCCGGGGAAAGTCACGTCGTTGCGATTGCACAATGGGTGGATCCTACTAGTAACCAAGTGCAACCACTTCTTAGCATCCGGTGACAATTCAGTGCTAGTGATGCCCTTTGTAGTAGCCAGTAGACCCGGTCTCGGAACGTAGGCTTCACAAGCGTATCCCTCAACTAGCTCACGTCCATCTCTCTCAGCTTGGCCTAGTACTCCGTGTTGGGAACCTCAGGCACCTCCAGCACCTAGTTAATGGATGGAGCGTTCAAGGGAATGTCAACTCCCTGAATGCAGATGGTAGGGTGAGGATCATCCCAGCGAACGATCGGTAGGATGGCATAGAACTCCCACGCCCATGTGGAGCGGGCAGCAGGGGAGCCTCTGTCAATGGAGCCCATCTGTACTCCATCAGCCGGGTATAAAAGACAGGCGCCTTCTCCTCTAAGTTCACCCCGCTCGCAGATGAACTTGGTGTTCCAGTGATAATTTAACCTTTCCTGACTTGCGGCATCGAGAAACCGAGCGAAGGGTTGATTTTCCTCATTAATGCCGACCATTTTATATAATCCTAAAAAAGCATGAGATGTACATGTTATAACTCGATGGGATTAGACAATATCTGGTTAAGGGAAAAATAAAATTTCTATTCTAAAAGGGGGCACATGCCACTGTTTCCCTACATCCCGCCACAACTGTCCAAGTCCCGCTAGAGCGGGATGATAGAGGCCGCCACAGCTGAATGAAGGTTGCCAGAGCGGCCTTCATCTGGGACAAACTGCAGGCGCGATCATGGCACTTCTTCACCCCAAAACCCTTGTTTTCATGAGAATTCCAGCAGACCAGAGTCTATAAAGTATTCTAGTACCTAAATATACTATCATTCTATAAAATTAACCCCTAAACTGTGTGCGAATTCAAGTTTTACACCAAGAAAATCTTTCAACTTCCCCACCCATTTAGGTATCATTTCAACCGTATTTTTGCGAAATCCTTACGCTCAAAACGTTGTACGGACGTTATGAACGTAAGGGGAGTGTCCATGCTACGTTTTTCTAGCAAATCAAGCAACCTATTTTTTCTCTCACTATTTTTAAACTACCCTAAGGCTATTTTATCAATCATTTAACGTCATGCAATCCTAGTTAAGTAAGTAATTCAGTAAAGAGAGTAATGAGCAAGAAATTTACCTTAAATTTGACGTTCGTGGCGATGTGTTTGAGAGTATTGAGTAAGAAACAGGAGAAAATGAGGAAACATTCCGCATTCCCCCCTTTACTATTTACGATCTCCTGCTACAGTGAAAGGTTCGTCACCACAATGGCCTCGCCTTTATGGGAAGCCTGCCGCTCTGGCGGGCCAGGCTATGTAGTGGGATGCGATTCTTTCCTCTGTGTGTTGCCTCATCTCCCTGACCGGTCCCGTGAGTATAGAACCTTTCGTGTTTAAATTGAAGAGCCACCCCACTTTGTGGTTTCATGATGGCCCAATTCGTTAGTTTAGAAGTACTTTGAGAAGGGCATAAGTTTATCCCTTCGCTAGTCCTTCAGGGGAGAACGAGGGGTAAATTGGTATCTATTGTAATGAACCGAACCATCGTTAATTAGGAAAGGAAAAATGTCAGGGAAATTGGGTCTCCCAGCCAGCCAGAGTGGCCTTGACGCCACTGGGCGGCGGCGCTCTACTGGGATAACTTGTCGCCAGAGCAGGATGGGCGAGGCAGAATGTAAATAATGCGAAATCTGATTTCCTCCTTTTTCCAAAACAGCAAGAAGAGGCGAGGATCACCCCATAAACCCTGAAAAGGCTTCTCTAGGCTTGTGAAAGAAGGAGGAAGAGATTTCTAGCACTAGGACGATGATAGCTTGTGGATTCATGGTCAAATTCACCGTTCCATCACCCGAAAAACTAGATTTTTAGCTGCAATCCCTCTGTGAATGCTTGGTGCCCAGGTAGGCTAGGTTTATTTATTTGAGTAGTTTTAAATCCATGTCTACTGAGTAGTATGTTGATAATTGATGGTAGGAGTCATGCTTAGGCCGTCGTGCACCGAAAAAGGGATGATTGTTTATATCTTGTCAATTGTTGAATAAGATGTGAATCATAGAAAGAAACCTTGTCCTAGGAAATAGGTTGGAGGACGTATGCTTGTTGTTGTTGGTTCCATGTTCTGTACATGAATGGGATTAGAAAATATGACTTGAATGAAAATGAAAAGACTAAGTATAAATAAATACATGCCATGAACCTATTACTTGATTATATGATAATGAGTATTGTTTCTTATGGATGTGATTGTGACTGTGGTTGTGTTGATTCGATCGGGTGTCACGTTCCAGCACACTAACTTAGATTGTGTTCCACGTTACGACGCATAAATGGGATTGGGTGTCACGTCCAGCACACTAATTGGGATCGGGTACCATGTTCTGGTACACTAACAGTTTGGGTATAGGTTCCATGAGAGGTTCATTAACTTGCCATATATGCATATTATTGATAATGTGGAACTGGACATGTTTCCTGAAAAGATAATTGGCTTGTACATCATGTTCTTATATGTTAGTTCGCGGTGTCATAAGGTAATCGGGTATATCTCGTAGCGAATAAACTGTGAAGGGTCGAGCCTAAATTGGGATGTGGTAGGGTAAGTGGGGACCAAGGGTTCCGGTGTTATCATTGTTATTTAGAAAATTGGTCATGTGTGTTGTCTTATGAGGAAGGGTGTGGTGTCATGTGGTTGTGTTAATAGTTTGTGTTTTACTCCCGGAAGGAGGTAGTATTGAAACTTTTAATGGGTGAGTGAGGGCGTGCCGTGAGTGTTGACCGGATTGGTAGCAGTTGTTTTCGGAATTTCTTCTAAGGGATAGAATGATTATGTATGATCAAGAACGGAGCGACTAAGGGTTAGGATCTCTTAAAGGAAACGACTCTAGACTAGCAGCCATCATGCATGCAACACATCTAAATGCACACAACCAAGGAGGAAAACTTCAACTCCAAGCTAAACATACTCAATGAAACACAAAGGAGTAGGAATTATATCTAACATGGAAACTCATTTTCTTTCCAAACACAAGTTTTCATGAACATGCACAACATAAGAAAATCATGGAAACATAAAAAACACACATGACTTCACATAAATGACAAATCATGAGGAACTCATCATCTTAATGCTAAATGAGGATTGCAAGGAAAAGGGATGAGGATATCGGGACTTCTTATTGGCCCTTTGACTCCAAAGTAGCACCCTCACCTAAAACTCTCACTCAAAGACCACTCCTTAACACTTTCATTGAAGCACCTTCCTTACTCTTCGATTTCTTAACTTGCTGGTCTAAGATCCGTACCGGTATTTCTAAATTTGAGGTTGCTCCGAGAAATCCTTTCTTTCTCGTCCACTCAGGGGGGTGCGGACACACCTGCGCGGATTACAGGTGACAGTTACAAGAATGGCGGGGAAGTTAACAGTACCCGACGACATTCAGGGATGGATGTAGACCCATCGGGCGGAAAGCCACTTGACTGTAAGGAAAGGGGTTTAGCGAGAAAATTAGCTCACACCTATCTTTGATGAAAGAAGCCGCCGGAAAGAGAAGAGCACCGTCTACTCATACTGTCACACCGGCAAGGACTTTCACTTTCTAAATAGAAAGGAAGAGAAATATTCATTAACTCCCAACTCTTCATAAGGAATTTATACATGTCGGATCTCCAACACCCTTATATATCCTAGAGACATGGAAAACTGGATACACTGGTGCCACTCATTAAGCAACTCTAGTTCACAAGCAACCTTACCAACACCATTCAAGATCTCATAGAAGCCTACAAAATCGGGACTAAATTTCCCAAACTCACTACACCTCTGATGGTGAGAATTTTAAGTATACGTAAATCATGAACATCAAGAACACTCAACGACCTTGCGATCTAAGTACATAATCTCTCCGTTGGGAGTAAGCCTCTATGAACTCTCCTAAGCCTCATTTCTTTCAATTCTAAGGTCGGAGAAAGTTGTCACTAAAATTTCACATTCTTCACACACTACAAGAAATTAGAGATATGACGACATTTATCTGGTGACATTTGAAATAAATGTCAAAAAATAAAGAATTTATTGACATTTATGAACAAATATCGCAAAAACAATAACATTCGATGCAAAATTTCATTAAAATAACGACATTTGGTCAGAATCGTCACTCTTTTATGACATTTGACATCAAATGTCGAATATATTGTGACATTTTGCAACAAATGTCTTTACTTTTGCAATATTTTGCAAAAATGTTGTTAAAATAATGACATTTTGCAACAAATGTCGTTTCTTTTAGTGACATTTTGTGATAATGTTGTTAAAAGAACGACATATTATACAAATGCCCAATATAATAGGACATTTGTTGGTAGGTGTCATTATTTTTAATGGTATTTTCCAACAATGTCGTTAAAATAATGATATTTGCCAAAAAGGTCTACATTATGACAAACGTTTCACATGTCATACTATTAATCGTTAATTACCGTCATTTACATTTATTATTTGAAATATGAATCTTTTGAAAGTTATTTGTCGTTCTTTATACGACAAATATATGAATTCACCCCTGAACTACAAGATTAATCACAAATTTACCTTGTATTTAAAAAGTGACATTTTTACTTTCCTTATTATCAAAATGACTCAATTGCCCTTATGGGCTAATGTATGTACAGCAACATATATATAAAGGAGAAAATTTGACCATTCATAAATTTCAAGGACCAATTTGAATTATTCGTAAAGTTTGAAGGAAAAATCAGTTAAATCCTACATCCTAGCTAAATAATATTTTTTATAGTTAGGAGGAAAGTAAAATAATTTTCCCACGATCGATGGTTTGCCTCCATTAATATTGACGGATTTCAATAAAAAATCAAGAAAATATTTATTACAGAAGAAGTGTCCAAAATAAGGCAAAGTCAAATATATTAAAGAATTAAAATTGGGTCGTGTCACATGAAGTCCAAAAGGGAGCCATGTTAAAACGTTGAATGTACAAAGCCAAAGTTTCCTAGTTTAAAAATTTCCTTATTTAAAAGATTCATAGTTTAAAAGTTTCTTTATTTAAAAGTTTCTTATTTCAAAAGTTTTCTAGTTAAAAAGTTTCATAGGTATTACTTCCATAAAACTAGAATTTGAATCTCATTCTATTTGGGGTAGATTATCCCTATATATAGGGGTGTATTTTTGTTATTTTTTAAATGAAATGCTTAACATTATTTGAGAGGTTTATCTATACATTTAGTGACTAAGGATTTATATCTTTCACCCTTATAATTGGAGGGATTCTTAACTAGGTAAGTGATTCCGGCCAAATTAAATTTTTTGGCCTTGACAGTAGGTATTGTAAGGCTATTGTATATATTAGAGAAAATTGTATATAATAGCAAACTATTAATTCAAATTAAATGCTATAACCATAGTTTGATTTAATTGTACCCCATAACAAACTGTTGGTATTTCGCCTCTCTACTGGTGAATCTCGCTCGCCACTCTTGTTCTCGCTGGCAGTCTCCCTCGCTTCTCTCGCTTTTATACAAACACAAACAAATTTTATACATTTGTATATATACATATATTTTCATTCCCCTCTCTCCCCTCTCCCAGATCTTGCTCGCCACTCTCCCAGATCTCGCTCGCCACTCTCAATCGCCTCTCTCACTTTATCCAAACACAAATGTATACATTGCGTTTGTGTTTGTATAAAATTAGAGAAATTTGTATATACAAATACAAATGCATATATTTTCGTTCTGGCTATTACTTAAACACCCTATTCCTCAAGGCTTCACCAACATACCCAAAGCTCAAAAATGGCCAAGTAGGGTTCTACTATCAACAACACATAACAATAATGCAACCGATTGTCATGTAATTCTAGCATATCAAGTCCTATCTTGTCACATAGCCATAATTGGTATCACAACAAACATTTTATCCCTCGATCCTTGTAGCATGAGCCATTCGAGTGGTCATATCCTGAAGACCATCGGATAAGGAATAGGAGAGAGATCCTATAGTGTTAAACTCTATGGCACGAATTAGAGAATGAAGAAGTGAGATTTCCTAAACATCCAATAGCCTCCTATTCATAAATGTGGCGCGCTTCACATTTATGAACAAGATCTACTAGATGTAGTTTGAGAAATCCTAGAACCATTCTAAACCTTGTGCTCTGATTACCAAGTTTGTCATGACCAAGGGGTACACCCTAGATGTAACATGGCACATAGAACTCCGAAGGACTCAATGTGAGCCACTTAGCATATCATAACATAAGATAATAGAAAAGTGTGGAAATTTAAAACATTTTTCATTACAATCGAAGTCTCATAAAATGAAGTGGAAGTCTTTAACATTGTCTCAAACCATCTAAACAACTTTCAATAAATCTTGGGACCAGCTCATACAATAGTTCTAAACATAAAAGAAAGACATAAAGGAACGGTGATCAAATCCTCGATGCTATGAGGACTCACCAAGTCTTCAACTCCTTGCTTTTACTAAGAATCTAGCCACGAGAATGGAACTCAATATCGCAGGACCCTACATTTGATAAGAATGTAGGCAAGAGTATGAGTTAGTACAAAATGTACTAAATATGATATCTAGCATAACATCATAAGAGCATAACATAAGGTTAGTCAACATAAGACATATACCACAATCATAAGAGATATCAACATAAGGCATAGGCTGTAGACATAAGAATTACATCATGTTCATAAACATACTAAATCCTTAGATCTTCATAACATAAGAGAACTACTTCTCAAGTAACCTCAAAGCATACTTGTGCAATGCATGGATGAGAACCCATAATCCCACCCACACTAAGTACCACTTTTAGGTTATCATAATCATACTTACCATCTTCGGATGCCATCCTTAGCTTAATTCTCATAGACAAGGGATCTTTCACCTTTAGTCCAACATATCATGGAAGGCAACTATGGCAACAATGCAAGCTAAGCATACAACATATAAGAGAACACTTCATAAGTAGCTTCAAGCCATACTTATGCAGTGCATGGATAAGACCCCACAATCCTACCCATACTTAGCACCAATTTAGGCTATCATACTTAAATGATTACTATTTATCATTTCTAGACTACTAAGGAATATCACCCTATTATGCTAGACCAAAATACGAAGGAATAGTCACCATATTGGGATAGACCAAGCTACCAAGGAATAGTCACCATATTGGGCTAGACCAAGCTACCAAGGAATAGTCACCATATTGGGCTAGACCAAAGCTACCAAGGAATAGTCACCATATTGGGCAAGACCAAGCTACCATGGAAGGCATACTATTATTTAAATCCAAGCTATACAAGGAAGGGTTCTATTGCTCCATCCTAGTTACCAATGAAATGGTTTGGCCTAACCAAGTCATGCTACCATGCAAGGATTCTATTATGCTAGTGCAATCTACCCTTAGGAAGAGTATGATTTCTCAATCCAAGGCTACCATGAGATCTCATAATCAAAATACCATGAAATGGTCTTATATTACCAAGTCAAGCTATACATGAAGGGATTTCATAACACAACTTAAAGCTAACATGACTAAACATGCTTTGATTCATTTTAGATGAGCAAGCCTTTCAACCTAGAATCATTCTATGTGAGAGAACCTTTCATCTCCAATCATATTCATGAATAGGTGTGTGTGAAAATATAGTTTCAACAACACCACAACTACATCATAATCATACACACTTCACTCTCAAAGTTTTTCTTAAGCATATACATAGGTTCTATAAGAACATGCACAATCTCATACTTTACCTACTTGAGGTTTCTAAACTTTTCTTTAATCATCATATCTAGAATTCCAATGTTAGATATGGATATCATCATAACTCAAGTGATTCTATCACTTCATACACTCAAACATTCATAAGGTAGATTAGGTGGGTAAAGTCTTTCCATAACAATTTTATCTAGTAGTCTACCATTATCATGTAAACTTCACTCTAAAAGCCTTAACATACATAATTCATCATATTGGCTTTACTTTCAAAACCCTAGTAATCAACATTCATGACTACAATCCTTACTCTCAAAGCTTTACTTCTTACAATTGTGGAATAACTAGGGGACTCCATGGATAGAAGAATCCATGGATAAATAACCTATCATACCTTGATTATAAAGCCTTAAAAAGAATGCAACAATGGAGTCTTGACTTGACCTAGCTTGATTCTCTTCTTCTTCAATTTCTAGAGAGAGAATATCTTTGAGAGAATTGGGTTCTTTTTGGTGAGTTGAAATAATCACTAGGATCAATGAATTTAGGGGTCTAAAAGCTTTATATAAGTGGTCTAAGTAAGGTTAAAATGACATCACTTAACCCCTCATTAATTCTGGAAAGTTCCATTAATCTATCACTTAATTGCCTAAGTCAACATTCTGCCTCACCCACGAGACCACGTCCATAGGCCGTAAGTGGACTCATGGGGTGTGCTGGTCAATCGTGGATGGTGATCTGAGGAAGTGTCTTTGGTACCCTAACCCACGAAGCCATTCACATGGCGTGGACCCTCCTATGGGGAGTGGGTCCCTTCATGGGTGTACTGCCTTGGGCAACTTTCTTGGGCAGTTTGCTAGGGTCCTCCTCAAGGACCCTTGATTGGTTCTAGGTGAGTCGTACCTTGACGTTCTAGCCTGAAACCCTTCTTTCTAAGTATGAGAAGCTAAATTCACGACTCTAACCCTCACGACAAGCTCTAGTTTAGCCTAGTAGTTTCTAGGGTGTTACATTAACACTCTTCAGTTGATATGCAACTAGTTCCACTCGTTCAGCATCGACAACATGCATGATCTCAAAAACCTTCTGAAGATCCTCAACAAAGTTTTTTGGGTCCTCAGTGACACTTGAACCTGTGAAGCTTGGAGGATTCATTCTTAAGAACTCACGGACTCTAGAAGTATCAGCCACTTCCTGTCGATTCTCTCTCTGTTTCCCATCTTGGTTGGTCACAACTTAGCTCAACATCCAGATAGCCTCAAGGAACTCAGCATTGGTGACCTTTCCTTGGGGTTGCACTTCTGGCGCATTAGGTACCCCTTGTTCCTGTGGTTCAACATTTCTTCAAGCCGGATGAACTCTGACAACTCTTCATGGAGGCATGATCTGAAAGACACGCGCAAGCACGAGTTAGAAAGAGACTTTTATAGAGATACACTCTATCGCATTAAATAAGTACGAAAGAAGTGAGATAGTTCCTAAGTGTCGCTGCCTCCTAATTATAGATATGGCGCGCTTCACACCGATAACTAGGACTCTACAAACACGACTTCATAGACTCCCTAGGACTGTTGAACTCTGTGCTCTGATGCCAAGTTTGTCATGCCCCGAGCCTACACCCTGGGTGGGATTGGCACTCGAGAACCATTGCTGGCCCCAAGCGAACCCTTGGCCTGACTTAACTCTTAGCGGAAGACTTTTCTCAACATAAATATACTTTAAAAAGTAAATTGAAACTCAAAAATAACAGAGAACGTATTATAATTAAACACTCGCTGACCAAAGTGGCAACTAGAGACTCAAGCATAACTGAAATTGAAAAACTCAAGAACTAACATCAACTAATTGTCTATGAAACCTCTAATAGTTGAGATGGATGTCAGGACAAGAGCCACGGCATCCTAATGAACTAACTATAAAGTAGTATAAAGGGGTCTTCCGAAAGAAAAGAGACTCACCAACAACTCTGAAGCTCAACTAGAATCAACGAAGCGATGGATGCTGATCCTGGTTACCTATATCTGCTCCATAACAACGATGCAGGCTAAATGGCATCAGTATATTAAATGTATGAGCATGCGAGGGGAATTCTAAAACAAGACATAAGGTTCAAAGGAACTGAAAGAACATACATGGGGTCAACTCAACTTAACTTAACTCATTTCAATATAAAGCGATAAGATAAATGTATTATAAAGAAAAGCTTTTAAAAGATGGATAACAACTATGTGTATTTATAAATATAGTAGTAACTCTATATGTATGCAAAGATACAATATAAACTCTGGAATGTATATAAAAATACAATATACTTCTGTGTATATAAAAATAGAAAATACTTATGTGGGAGTTTCTCTAACTGACAACCATCACTTAAGAGCTATGTGATGATACAATGTTTTGCCTCACGCTACCAGGGCCGTCCTATACCTTTCCAAGGGCATAGAACCTAACTCACTAAGTCGATCCACTAGTCTATGCTAAAAATCACTAAGGAATCATCCAAAAAGTATGACCCTTTTTCAATCCATGATGGCTACATGGTTTATGGGGTCTGGGAGTTGTGTGAACTTTCCCCCATATCGGTGATCATTACTACTCACAAAATATACTAGATCATATGTTTAAAAATATAACTTCTTTCTGTGGTTTGAGATAATTGCTCAAAACTTAGCTCAAAGGCTCTATTGGAAATAAAAGTTAATTGCTCAAAACTTAGCTCAAAGGCTCTCTTGGAAATCAAAGTTTCCTCTCTTGCTTAATTGTGAAAGCATTTGTTCTTTACTGAAAACTAGGGCTCTACTGGAAATCAGTGTTTCCTTTCTTGTTTAAATGTGAAAATATTTACTCTTTGGGAATACATAGTCCCGATATACTTCTTTGAAGAAATTAACATCAATCTTTACTCTTTACTCAACTCAAAACTCAAGTTTTAAAACAAAGTTAAAACATTTGTAAAAGACTTCTGGAAGACTCTATGAACTTCTCTTTACTTGACTCTTAACTTTCCTTGAATCGAATTATGGATTCAAGGCTCATGATCTCATGTAATGGATGATTTCATGTTGTTTAGACGTACCTTAGAGTGTAGAAATCAACTAGAAAACATAGGTACGTTTCAAGGGAACTCAAACGGAAAGAAGTGGGAAAGGGTAGAAGACTTGGCGTTCCTGGCGCTCTGAGTGGCGCGGTGCGCCAGACCCAAAACTTCAGAGCCTGGGTTGGGGCGCATTGGTTGGCGCGGTGCCCTAGATCCCAAACTACAGACCCCAAACAAAAAAATCCCTGAATTTTCTTGTTCATTTTTCAACTCTAAACCCTCTAAATTCATTTGGTTCTTTCCCCAAACACTTAGATTTGAATACATAATCAAAATATGCAAGAATCTAATCAAAACGACATCTAATTTCATGAATTTAAATCAATAACTCATCAACAACTTCAACAATCAAGAACCCAATAGAAACTTCAACAAAATCCATCAAGAACTCAATTTCTATACTTGCAAAACATATTTTTTGCTGAATAAAATCATGATTGGCGCGTGGGTGAACGAACCCAGTGCTATGTGATCTCACATACCTCGTAGGGATCAACCCTTGGAGAAATCCACAAGCAAGTCTTCAAAAACGCGACGATTCTAACCTTCTTCTCCTCTTCTTTTCTCTTCTCTCAAAACCCTAACTTATTTTTATGAAGCGTAAAATGAATCCAATCAGTTTAGACCCCAAATTAATTAACAAAAATGAATTTAATTAATTGGGTAGTGAAAAGACCATAATACCCTTCTAAAATTCGATTTTGACTCTCCTTATCTAGACAACCCAACTTCGAATGGGCATATCTCCCTCATACGAACTCGAAATTGAGCAAACTCAGTGACATTGGAAAGATAATTCAAAGATATTTCCTACGGTATCTTGTAGCACACCTAACTCATAATTAGCTTAACTTTGTCAAACTTTCCAAATTTGATTATATCCAAAAACGGTTTCTTTCTAATTCTAAATCTTTCTAGTAGTGCAGTGTTACAATATCCCCCCCTTGGGAACATTTGTCCTCGAATGAGATTACACTTAGTAGGCTAAGACGTAGTATCTAACACCTAGCTCAAACACCCAACAAGAAAAATGTAAAAAGAACATGACAACTTAAAATAAAAGCCAAGAAAAGGATTAGTACGTTAATTTGGAACTTCTCGAGATTCAAAGAGATATGGGTATCTCTTCTTCATATCCTTATCAGCTTCCCATGTAGCTTCTTCAACAAACTAATTTCTCCACAGATCTTTGACTGATGCTACATCTTTAGTTCTCAACTTGCGAACTTGGCGATCCAAAATCTGAACAAGAATCTCCTCATATGATAAGCTATCCTTGATACCAATGTCTTCAGTAGGTATGATAAGTGAAGGATTGCCCATGCACTTTTTCAACATGGAGATGTGAAATACCGGATGAACCACTGCTAACTCTTGGGGTAGCTCCAACTCATAAGCTACATTGCCAATTCTCTTGGATATTCTGTAAGGACCAATATATCGGGGACTAAGTTTCCCCTTCTTACCAAATCTCATAACACCCTTCATGGGTGAAACTTTTAAGTAAACCCAATCATCTACTTCAAACTGTAAGTCCCTTCTCCTAACATCTATATAGGATTTCTAAGGACTCTGCGCTATTTTCAACTTTTCTTGAATAACTTTCACTTTCTCCATAGCTTGATGAACTAAGTCTGGTCCTATCAACCCAACTTCATCAAACTTAAACCATCCAATAGGAGATATGCATATTCTCCCATAAAGAGCTTCATAAGGAGCCATTTAGATGCTATAATGGTAACTATTGTTATAGACAAACTCGATGAGAGGTAGGTGATCATCCCAATTACCCTTGAAATAAATCACACAGGACCTCAACATAACTTATAAAGTCTGAATAGTGTGCTCTGCTTTACCATATGTCTGAGGATGAAAAGAAGTACTCAAGTTCACCTTTGAACCCAAGCCTTTCTGGAATGACTTCCAAAATTGTGCAGTAAATTGTGCTCCTCTATCTGAAATAATCGATACCAAAATCCCATGAATTCTGACTATCTCCTGAATATATATAACTTAGCATAACCTTTTATTGAATGGGTAGTCTTTAATGGTAAAAAGAGGGCTGATTTAGTCATTCTATCAACAATCACCCAAATAGAATCATGCTGCCTGCGAGACCTTGGTAAACTTGTGATGAAATCCATATTGATCATATCCCACTTCCATTCCGAAATTTCTATATTTTGAGCCATACCACCGGGCCTTTGGTGCTCTACTTTAACTTGTTGGCATTTAGCAACGAACTCAGCAATAACCTTCTTCATACTATTCCACCAATATACTTCTCTCAAGTCACGATACATCTTTGTGGAACCCGGATGGATAGAATATCTAGAACTATGAGCTTCCTCCATGATCCTCTCTTGGAGTTCATCCAGCCTTGGTATACACAACCTACCTTGATACCTCAATACACCATCTCCCTCTTGTTCAAAAGCCATTACTTTTTGCTTATGAACATTTGCCTTCGATTAAAGCAAAATAGGATCTTGGTCTTGCTTTTCCTTCACTCCTAACACTAATGATGATTCAGCCCCATTTATCACCACTACTCCTACTTCTGTGGAATCCATTAGTCGAATTCCTAATCGTGCAAGTCTATGCACATCTTTTGCTAACTCTTTATTATCTTCCTCAAAATGGGCGGTACTACCCATAGATAATCTACTCAAGGCATCAACAACAGCATTAGCCTTACCTGGGTGATAGCGAATACTCATGTCATAATCCTTGAGTAACTCTAACCACATTCGCTGTCTGAGATTAAGCTCTTTCTGACTAAATACACACTGAAGGCTCTTGTGATCGGTGAACACATCTACATGAATAACATACTGATAATGACACCATATTTTCAAAGCAAATACTACGACAACCAACTCTAAGTCATGGGTTGGGTAATTCCTGTCATGAACCTTAAGTTATTTGGAGGCGTAAGCTATAACTTTGCTATTCTGCATTAACACGCAACCCGAACCAACTATAGATGCATCACAATATACAACAAAGCCTTGTGTACCTTATGGTAAGGTCAATATTGGGGCATTAGTTAACCTCTTTTTCAATTCTTGAAAGCTTTTCTCTCAAGCTTCAGACCATTGAAACTTAACTGGCAATCCCAAGAAACTCCTAATATCAGTTGGAGATGTGGGTCTAGGCCAATTCTGCACTGCCTCTATTTTCTGAGTATCAACTCTAATCTTATCACTGGAAACAATATGGCCTAAGAATGCCACGGACTCAAGCTAAAATTCACTTGGAGAACTTAGCATACAACTCCTTATCCTTTAAAGTTTGGGGAACTACTCTGAGATGACTAGCATGATCTTTCTCATTCCTCGAATATATTAGTATGTCATCAATGAATACGATAACAAACATATCTAAATAAGGCTTGAATACTCTAATCATAAGGTCCATGAATGTTGTAGGCGCATTGGTCAAACCAAAGGACATAACTAGGAAATCACAATGACCATAACGTGTCCTGAATGTTGTCTTTGGAATATCACATTTCCTTACTTTCAACTGATGGTAGCCTGATCTAAGGTCTATCTTAGAAAAACAAGTGGCACCCTGAAGTTGATCTAAGAGATCATCAATTCTCGGAAGAAGATACTTATTTTTTATAGTAACCTTGTTGAACTGGCTATAATATATACACATTCTAAGAGAACCATCTTTCTTTCTCACAAATAAGACCGGATCGCCCCAAGGTGAGACACTTGGTCGAATGAAACCTTTTTCTAGGAGATCTTTCAACTGCTCTTTTAACTCTTTCAACTCTGCTGGTGCCATCCTATATGGCGGAATAGATATAGGACGAGTATCAAGAATAATATCTATACCGAAGTCTATTTCTCTCTGGAGGGACTCCGAGAAGATCATCTGGAAAGACTTATGGAATCTCTTTTACTACTGGAACTAACTGGATAGGAGGTATCTCAACACTTGAGTCATTAACTCGGACTAAGTGATAGACACACCCCTTGGAAACTAACTTCCACGCTTTAAGGTACGAAATAAAATGACCCTTATGCTAAAATACCCTTCCACTCTATAACTGGTTCACTGGGAAACTGGAACTTGACTACTTGAGTTCTACAATCTATTGATGCATAACAGGCATGAAGCCAATCCATACGTAGAATGACATCACAATCTACCATATCTAACTAAACGAAGTCAGCCATGGTACTCTTGTGATTGACGAAAATGGTACAATCAAGATAAACTCTTTTTGCTAGAATAGACTCACCAACAGGTGTAGAAAAATTGATTGGCTCATGAAGTTCCTCAGGAAGAACATCAAAATTCATCGCAACATAAGGAGTTACAAAGGATAAACTCACTCCTGGATCTAGCAAAGCATAAACATCAGTTAAAGACTTGGATCATACCAGTGATAACATCTGGCGAATCATCTTGCTCTTGATGACTAGTAATAACATACATACGGTTTCCTCCTCCGCCTGCCCTTGAAGTAGTTCCTCTAGGTGCAGTTCTGTCTGGTGGAGCAACTGAAGAAGATTAGGCTCTATTGCCCCCCATCACCATTACCCTACCTGTTCTTAGGGCACTCTCTCATAAACTGACCGTTCTGACCTGCCATGACCCAGGGGTACACCCTAGATGTACCATGGCGTACTTGACCCCGAAAGAGTCTCATACAAGCCCCTAGCATACCATAACATAAGTTAATAGAAAAGTACAAAAGAATTTAAAAAATTTATCCATACAATCGAAGTCATTTTCATAAAAGCAAGCGGAAGTCTTTACTACACTTTGTCTCAAATCATCTAATACAACTTTAGAATAAAACTCTTGGGGCATAGCCCATACAAGTGTCACGACCTGAGCCTACACCCCGGTCGTGACACGGCGTACAAAACTCTGAAGAGCCTCATACAAGCCTCATAGCATTCATAACATAAGAACATAGGAAATAGTGCGGAATTTAAAACTCTTTAAAACCATACAATCGAAGTCATTTTCATAAAAGCAAGTTCTATACTTTGTTTCAAACCATCTACAACACTTTGAATAAAACTTTGGGTTTGTCCTCGAAACTATGAGGACTCACCAAATCTTCAATTCCTTGCTCCTTAGAAACCCATCTTCCAAGAATAGCACATCAAGTCTCCAAACCCTACACATTTGTAAAAATGTAGAAATATGGGTTAGCACACAAAACTGTATTAAGTATGATAGTCATGCAAAAACAATTCTTAAAAAGGACATTTTGGTCGAAAACCATGCTATATGCCAATTTTGAGAAAACATCATGAATTTCAGCAAAAGGCATAAGATACAATCACATTTAACATATAAGCCATTTCATCACATTAGAACTATCACCTTACGTAACCCTAAGCTATACTTGTGCAATGTAAAAATGGCATCCCATACTACCATTCATACTAAGTACCACTTTGAGGCAACCATAGATGAACTTACCAATCTTTATACTCATGTTTAGTCAATACTCATGCATAAGGAACACATACATTTCATAAGTCATGACAAGGAAAGTAACTCATAATACAATCCAAGTAAAGAATGCATCATTACATTAAACCTTTAAGTCAACATTCTCATTAGCTGCATTAAGAGCACATTCATTAATTAGACATTAAGGAATCACACCATAGCCCTCTCAAAGCCTACTCATGCAATGTATGAATAGAGTCCCATACTACCACACACACTTCATAGAACCTCTTGAGTAACCATAGCACGTATCTAACATGATGGGAATAAGCGTTAACCGCCACAGACCATGTGAGCTTAACATGGAATCCGGTGTCTATCCCACACCGTAAAGGGTTGGTCTACTTGCCTAAGGTAGGACAGGTAACATTTTAGCTTATGTGGATCCACTAGCTAATAACCTATGTGGGCACATAGTTATGGGATAAGAAAGATGTTCATTGAAAACCGGCCTAACGTAGGAAGAGCTTCTATCTTACCATATCCACTCCGTACTAAGCATTCATTCCCATAGAGTAGTTCATTCTCATTAACATTATTACACTTGAGAGGAATTCCATTGGCCTATCGACCCAAGGTACATTATTTCACACATGAAAGGAATAACATTGGCCTATCGATTCATGGTGCATTATTAGGATAGCTCATTGAATCCTCATGAATGGAATACCATTGGCCTATCAATTCAAAATTAATCATTACATTAGTTCAATGACTCATTATGAAAGGAATGCCATCGGCATATCGATTCAAGAGTCATTATTACATTAATTCATTGACTCATTATAAAAGGAATGGCATTGGCTTATCGATTCAAGAGTCATCATTACATTAGTTCATTGGCTCATTATGAAAGGAATGCCATTGACCTATTGATTCAAGACAAAGCCTTAGAATACTTCATTAGTCATTTATGAAAAGAATGCCATTGGCCTATCGATTCATGTTCATTAAGTCAAGATACATTAGTTACACAAGAAGAGGATGTCTAAGCCTACCAATTCAAGGTGTATCAATCAACATTACTTTTATTTACACAACAATAGGATGACCTAAGCCTACCAATTCAAGATACATCAATCAACATTACTTTCATTTACACAAGTAGAGGATGCCCTAAGCCTACCAATTCAAGATGTAACATTACATTGAAGAAACCTTTCACATTATATCATCATCATTCACAAGTGTATAATTGAGAATAACTTTTCAATAATACACAATTGCATTCTAGACATGATCACATTACTTGCATTGAAATCACAAGCATATACATAGCATCATGATTACACATCAATCCTTCATACTTTGCACTTCAAGGCCATGAATAACAATTCACCAACACACCTAGAATACTAAAATTTAGGCATGAATAATGAAATAATTCAATAAACTAAATCAATATAGACCTAATTCACGATTTAGTATTTTTGGGGGAAATCATGAGTTCATGGGGGAATTTCATCAGAAATAAACATTAATTCCTCAATTCAATCATAATTCATCATAAATGAACCTTTAAAAAATTTTTGAAGTTTAACCCATGACTTAGATTGAAACCCTAACTTTTGGGGGATTTTGGAAACTTTGAAATCATGTTTTTGAAGGGGCTCCTTAGATGGAAACTAACCAAGGATGAAGACTGCCATACCTTTATTGAAGAAACTCCACGAAATTGAGTGAGAAATATGAACTCTTGAACTCCAAACCTTGACTTCTTCTTCTCTAATGGAGGTTTCTAGAGAGAGAATTATTTGGAGATGAGGTGGTTTATATTTTTGAGTTTTGGGAAAATGAGTTGTAAAAGGGTGTTAATAGTTTAAAAAGTCTTAAATAAGTTAAGTAAAACAATATAAAACATCCCTAACAAATAACTAATTAATTTGGAATTTACTAAATTGTCCCTCTAATGACCGAGATTGGGCATAACCTACGGTGGTGACCTACGCCCCTTGACCTACGGACCGTGGGTGCATTGACACCCCGTCCTGCAGGTCCGTAGGTGGGTTTAGAGCCTTTTCATCTTGGGGCCTGACCCAAGACCCTCACCTACTGGGTGTGGGTCCACCTACTGCCCGTAGGTGCCAGATTTTGGCAGATTTAGGGGTCTTGGGGGTTAGGCTTTAGGGTCCTCCTCAAGGTCTCTTGGTTGGTCCTTGGGGAGTCGTACCTTGACGTTTCACCCCTAAATCCCTCAACCTATGCTCGGGAACTCATTTTACAACATAAAACCCCATAACAAACTCAACAACACACTCGTAAGGCTCTAGTTTCACCTACTAGTTTTTCGAGTCGTTACATTATCTCCCCCTTGGGAACATTCATCCTCGAATGACATTTTAGACACTTTACGAAATTAAAGACTTAATACTAGCCGCTCATCATGCATGAAACATCATAATTATGCATATAACTAGGAGGAAACATCAACTCCATCTCAAACATACTCAATGCAACACAAGGAAGTAGGAACTACATCTACAAACCCATTATGCATGAAAACTTCAACATTTCTCATTTCATGGGAGGAATTACCTTGTCCAACTCAAAGCATGCTCATCATAACATCATGAAGCAATTATGCAATTCTTCTCAAAAGCACATTTAGGCATGTTCAACATTTAACCACATGAAGCATATAGGCAACTCATACTAAATGCACATCAACATGAGGAATAAAATCATGAAAACTCATTTTCTCATTTAAACATGAATTCATCAAGAACATGCGTAACATAAGGAGACCATGGAAACACATAATCACACATGACTCCAAAACATGAAACAAGCTACAAGGAACTCTTGGTCTCCAGCTTGAATAGGAGTAGAAGGAAAGAGATAAGGATATCGGATATCTCAACAACCTTTCTATCCAAACATAACATCTCCCCCTTGGGAGTAAACTCATATTTAGGCTAACATGAAAATAACATAGGGACCTTAATAACACATTCACAACTTTAAGAAACTATCAACATGCCGGTGCCTTCAGCTAGAAGGGCTCCTTTGTCCTCTCTAGTAGCATCCTCTACTACTAACCCTTACTAAAAGACCACCCCTCAACATTTTCATGGAATAAGCTTCTTTACTCTTCTATTTCTTAACTTGACAGTCTAAGATCCCAACCGGTACTTCTAAATTAGGGAGGTTCTCATTAAGCAACTCTTGCTCACAAATAACCTTACCAACACCACTCAAGGTCTCATATGAGTCTACCAAACCGGGTCTAAACTTCTCAAACTCACTACACCTCTTAAGGTGAGAATTTTAAGCAAACATAACTCATAAACATCAAGGATACTCAACGACCTTTCTATCTAAGAATATTATCTCCCTCCCTTGGGAGCAAGCCTACACAAACTCTTTTAAGCATCACTTCTTTCAACATTCCTCAAAACTCATCATGACTTTCTACCAACAACACACATAACCATAAATAAACCCATCTATACCAAAGCATTTCATCTAAAGCTATCATATCAAGTTCTATCTAGTCAAATAGCCACAATTGGCATCACTACTAACCTTTTCTGCCTTGATCCTTGTATCATTAGCCCTTCGAGTAGTCGCATCTTGAAGACCATCGGATAAGGAATAAGAGAGAGATCTTATAAAGTTAAATTCTATGGTACAACTTAGAGTAATGAAAGAAGTGAAGTTTTCCTAACGGCTTATAGCCTCTCATTCATAAATATGGCGCGCTTCACACTATGAACAAGACTCTACTAAACATGGCTTGTGAGACATCATCCTAAAACCATCCCAAAATCTTGTGCTCTGATACCATGTTTGCCAAGACCCGAGCTACACCCCTCACGTGATACGGTCTACAAGACTCTGAAGAGCCTCATACAAGCCTCATAGCATTCAAAACATAAGAACATAGGAAAAAGTGTGGAATTTAAAACTCTTTAAAACCATACAATCAAAGTCATTTTCATAAAAGCAAGCGAAAGTCTTTCTATACTTAGTCTCAAACCATCTACAACACTTTGGATAAAACTTTGGGACATAGCCCATACAAAAGCCCTAAACATAAAATAAAAGACATAAAGGGAAAAGTGGGTTTGTCCTCGAAACTATGAGGACTCACCAAATCTTCAACTCATTGCTCCTTAGAAACCCATCTTCCAAGAATAGAACATCAAGTCTCCAAACCCCTACACTTTTGTGAAAATGCAGAAATATGGGTTAGCACACAAAAATGTACTAAGTATGATAGCCATGCAAAAACCATGCCTAAAAAGAACATTTTGGTTGAAAACCATGCTATATGCCAATTTTAAGAAAATATCATGAACTTTAGCAAAAGGCATAAGATACAATCACATTCAACATATAAGGCATTTAATCACATTAGAACCATCACCTTAGGTAATGATGAGTCCACAAATTAGACACATTTAGGGATTTATTTTAATGAAAATAGTTGAATGCTTGTTTTATCTCAATACTTTATTAAAATGTTGAAGTTTCAGGTATTTGAAGTTTTAGTGGAAGCATGTATAATTACGCGCAAAACGGAGGAAATAGGGTTGAAAAGAAAAAGAAATGGAATCCTGCAGATCACCAAGCTTAACTTAGCGAGTCACCGAAACGACATGAACCGCCCTGCATTCCAATACGCGAAGCCTTGAAGGAAGTGGATCAAAAGGCGAGGAAAGGAGGAGTCGGCGATTCGCCGATCAGTTCCGCGAAGCAGTACTGTACCACCCAATGATCCTGAATGCGAGGATGCTAAAGGCAAGACACTGAAGGCGATGATCTAACTAAAAGGAGAATCGCCGAGTTCATCGGCGATCTCGACTTATTTTGCCGAACAATCCTCCGCAGCACAATTTGTGAAAACTATAAATACTAGTTAGAATTGTAGTCTCAGTGAGATTTTGGAGAATTTTTGGAGTGGAACAATTATTATTATTATTTTCACTTTAGAAAATACTTTAGTGGATATTTTCTCTCAAGTTTGGAGAGGGTTTTGTGGAGACTTGAAGAAAGGAGTTCTTCTTCCCCCAGTTTGGAAGTGGGTCTTCTCTATTCATTTTCCTTTGCTTAATTTTAAGGTTTAATTTCTTACACCAAGTTGATTTCATTATCATGTTAGGTATAATTTCTTATTTCTTGATGTGTGGCTAAAAACCCCTATTCTTGGGGTGTGATTTAGCAAATATGGGTTGATATTCTTATTGGGTCTTGCTTGCTGATAGGTTAGGTGTATTTTAATGGTGATTTCACCTAGTGGTTGTGGTTTAATCTAAAGGGTTTGTAGGTGAAAATACAATGCCACCCATGTGTTTTTGGCTTGCCCGAGAGGGAGGTCGTGAAACCAAAACCACTAGACTAATGCCCTAAGGAGTGGGTCGACATTAGGTTCTGCCCGAGAGGGTGAGCTCTAGTCCCATATCCTAACACTCAGCTTGAGAGAGTGAGTGGGGTAAGGCGTAGGCTGGTCTTCATGCGGCAAATGGGTGTCCGAGAGGAACGCATTTGAAACGGGGTAAGTTGCCTGAGAGGGAACTTATTTCCATTTAAAGCTTAGCCTAGTCACTATTATTTTGCAAATTTTCTATCAAAAGCATGTACCCAAAAATTTATCTCAACTTGTATTGCGGTCACATCCCAAGAACCTTTCCCCATACTTGATTTTCTTGTTTATTTTTCTATTTTAATACTTGTTACAAAACCCCCTTTTGATATTTGACACTATTGTGTCACCCCCTTTAATTTACAATGTCTTTTATAACAAATGTCTTTAAATACGACTAACTTGAATGAAATTCTAATTGGTTATTAATTCTCAAAATTGCTCCCTTGGGACATGACCCGAACCCTTGGTTGGGTTACTATATTATCGACGATCGTAGACACTCATACCGTAGGTCAGTGTCGTTGGTCACGATAATCATCAAAATGGCGCCGCTGCCGGGGAGTGGTGTTAATTGAGAAATTGTAGTCTAATAGAATTGTTTGTCCTATAAGTAGTAGTTTACTTACCTAATTTTTAGTTTTGTCTAGTTATTTGCGTGTTAAGGCAGGACAATGAATATACATGATAGAGAAGGTGGACCAATGGAGCACCTTCCAGCAGAGGTGATGAGGCTCAGAGATCACATCCTAAATTTCAAGCATCTAGAAGGAGAACCTTTTCATGAGTCATGGCTGTGGTTTAAAACACTATTGAAGCAATGCCCAACTCATGAAATACCCGATTTAGTTCTACTGGAATGCTTCTACAGGGGTCTAAGTCTCGAAAACAGAGAGATAATGAACCAACTTATGCCAAATGCCCGTGAAAAATACCCTTATGAGACTGCAACCAAATTCCTTAACCTTGCAGCTAAAATCAACAAGGACACTGAGAAGGACCAGACATTGATCATTTTGCTAAGTCAGATGGATAAATTGACTCACAAGATCAAGAAATTGGAAATGGTGTCCAGAGATCAAAGTAAATGCAGACCACAGACTGAGCAGAGAGGATCTATGGACAGTGAAAATAAGCGTATTAAAGGTATGCTATTAATCATTCTTCATAAGCTAAATGAACAAGATAGAGTGCTAGAAAAGATTAGAGAAAGTGTAGAAGTGCTAAATCAGATGAGCAACTCTCACTCTAGATCTATCCATCTAATTGAAATTCTCCTAAGTTATGTGCTTCCTCAGCCTCATATGCATGAACAACTGGGATCACCTAGATGCACTAGGTGCAACCCTAAAAATCCAATTTAAGCATTGACTTATGTCGTGCCACGAAATTAACTAAGGCGCTGTTTGGGAGGCAACCCAAAACCAATTCCTTGCTTTTTAATTTTCTTGATAAAATAATAGTGTTTTGTTTGAACAGGTTGAAGCTAGGGAAGTGCTTTAAAAGATGTATGAAAGCAAGCAACAGGTTTAGTTGGCGGGTCGCCGACAAGTTCGGTGAACTAAAATTCTTCCGCGGTCTGACCGAAGGCATCCTCAGATGGGCTTCTGTAAAGCTCAGCGGTCTAGAAAAATTACTGGCGCATCAACCATGTTGGCGATCTCGACAGAAACCGCCGTTGGGTTCCCTACATAAACCAAAGGTCCTGCTAACTTCGGTGAAGAAATTAGATATTCTGTGTGTCACCAAATGACTAGGCGAACTTAACTCACATCGCTGAACGGGCGGGAACTAGACGGTTTTTGCTGGCCACAGGTTTAAAAATCCTATTTCATTCATCTTCTCTCATTTCTTCATCCTACCAAACTCACACCTACACTTTAGTTTTATATTTCTTGCAAGTCTATATTATTGTAAGTGTCAAATTGTGTGCAGATTTGGATCTCATTATCTAGCACTTTATTATCATCTGATTTAGCACTAAAGGTTGGTGATTCAAACCCCATTTTTAATTTAGTAAAATTGTACTCATTTGCATAGTGTTGATATTGGCAAGTATTGGCTGACTCTCCGTATTGAGGGCATTTCATACATCACTGATTAACATCTTTGCGTAATTGGTAGAATCCAAATCAACTATGCTTTAATTTGAATTAATTTACTGCGGGGGTGTGATACTATTATGGGTTTTATTGTGAGTTTGTGCTATAGGGGCTTGAGTTTCTTTGACTATGGTTGCGGGGTTGAGCCTGGAATTCGCGTAGAACATAGGCGTGTTGAGTCAGTTGGCGAGCCGGGCTTAGCTCACCAAATCACTTGGCTATTCACCTAACTGCCCTTGTCGCCTTTCATTAAAAGAAAATTTGGGTTATTTAATCTGTAAAAATTGGTGAGAAGCCTGCTATCGCTAAATATTTTTGGCGACTCACCGAGAGGCCATTTAATTCGCCCTTCTTGCCTGCACCCTTAGTTCCTTTATGCACATATTTCAATAACTAACCTAAGTGAGTGAGCACGTCACCAACTAGTGTGGCAAGGTGATTATACGCGCACCATTCTCCTGCTCTGTTTAAATACTTTCTAACTTTTCCCCAAAGCCTTTGCAGGAATGGAAAGACCAAAAGTTGCAGGAAGAGACATGCCACCCCAACATGTAAGAGCACGAGATTTCAAAAGAGATGAAAAGATAGCAGAACTAACCAAAGAAACAAGGGAGAGTAAGAAATCAAGTGCCAGTAGGAGAATTCCCATTGATCCCGCCATTCCTTCATGGAGGCACGACTTATGCACAGCCGCAAATTCCTTCTTGGTGGCCCATGACGTGGATAGAATGGTTGAAGCTAACATCGTTGCAGAAGCTAGAACAAAGGAACACAATGAAACCCAGAATGAAAACCCGGGGGCCATTTCGAGTTTCAGGCTAATGCAGTAGGCAATAATGCTCCAAATGATGAAGAAAGCGTGTAGACAGGATTCCCCTTCACCTCTCTCTATCTTTACTTGTCTAAACTTTTGGATACTCCTATATGCATTTGAGGACATATGATTTTATTTGTGGTGGGGTGAGGCCCACCTTTGTGTGTTATTTTGAAATTTGGGCTGTCTATTTTAATTTGTGTTTTAAATACTGCTTTTCTGTGGATGTTTGAGTTTATGGCTCCTGTTGTTTTAATTGCAAAAACAATTTTGAACCCTTCGAAAAAAAATTCGCCACCTCTTGTGTTGAAAGTGGTTGTTCTTTTGCAAAAATTTAAGTCTCGGTTGTGATCAATACCGATGACTTGAATAGTGCTCTCAATTGAACAAACATGAATGCATGGCTACGACGAGGCCAAATGAAGTTACATAGACAATATGTGCACTCTTTGCATCTCGTTGTGAGTAGCCATTTATCGAATTGATTTTCTTGTGAGGACCGTTGCACGCTAGCGAACGTGTCTAGTCTTGTTTGACTGAAGTATTGATGCCTTGTGTGATTAGCTTACTTTAAACCTTGCATGAATAAACCTAGAATTTGCCCTGTTAGTCTGATTGATTTAGAAAGGTTTACTCTTGAGATGATGTTAGGCAATTTTAAAGAGTGTGAACCAATTTAACATATACCTCTTTTGTGGCCTACCTGTGAACGTGTGAAATTATCTTGAACACCCTTTGAGCCTTACCTTTCTTTGGAAGAACCTTGATAAACCCTAGACCTTACTTGATCCACTACCTATAATCCTCTTGATTTGTGGTTTAGTGAATAGCCAACTTAGGACAAAAGTCTAAGTTGGGGGTGTGGTGAAAAGGAAAAGGAAAAGTCAAGAACTACAAGAAAGTCTCCTGAATCTATTGTATTGCAAAACAAAATGGAAGCCCTCCATATAAAAAAAAGAGAAAAAGAAAGAAAAGAAAAGAAAGAAAAAGAAAGTCGTGGAATAAAAGTGCAAAAGAAACTGGGTTTCCAAGCAATACATGGAGAACGAATAATAGGATGACTTATGAGCACTAGACGAAGAATTGAGAAAGGAAGGGAAGAGGATGTTTTGAGAACATAACATCTCACGAGGATGAAAGTCACTGAGCCTAAATGACCATACCTTTACACTCAGCCCCATTACAAGCCTTAGAAAGACCCTTTTGATCTTGAGTAAGCCGAATCGAAAGCCAATTGGAAAATAAGGGCAAACCTATTGGTAAAAACATGCATTGTGTTCCTCT
>JAJOOF010000703.1:0-36297 GCA_029582545.1 Solanum lignicaule
CACCAAAGCCTTCAATTGAAGAAGCTCCCAAACTGGAGTTAAAAACTCTGCCTACTCACCTAAGGTATGCATTTTTGGGTACTAATGAAACTTTGCCTGTTATACTTTCTGCAGAGTTGTTTGAAATACAGGTTGATGCGACATTGAGGATCCTAAAGCGAAGAAAGAAGGCGATTGGATGGCAGATGGCTGATATTCATGGGATTAGTCTGGCGTTATGTATGCACAGAATCTACATGAGAGAGGATCACAAACCAAGTGCACTACATCAACGTCGACTAAATCCTTTGATAAAAGAAGTGGTGAGAAAGAAAGTAATAAATTGGCTAGATGCTGGAATTGTTTACCCGATCTCTGATAGTAAATGGGTTAGTCTGGTGCAATGTGTTCCTAAGAAGGGAGGTATGACTGTGGTAAGGAACGAAAAGAAAGAGTTGATTCCTACTAGAACGGTGATCGGGTGGAGAATTTGTATGGATTACCGGAAACTAAATTATGCTACCCGAAAAGATCACTACCCCGTTCCCTTTTTTGATCAGATGCTTGACCGACTAGCAGGGCAAGAGTACTATTGCTTCTTAGATGGGTATTTCGGTTACAACCAGATCTTAATTTCCCCCGAGGATCAGGAAAAGACCACGTTCACTTGTCCTTATGGTACATATGCTTTCAAACGCATGTCATTCAGACTTTGCAATGCACCAGTGACTTTTCAAAGGTGTATGATGGCCATTTTTCATGATATGGTGGAAGACTTTGTAGAGGTGTTCATGGATGATTTCTTCGTCTTTGGGAAGTCTTTTGAGGTATGTCTCCAGAATCTTGATAAAGTACTTGCTAGATGTGAGGACACTAACTTAGTTCTAAACTGGAAAAAGTGTCATTTTTTGGTTAGAGAGGGGATAGTGCTAGTACACAAGGTGTCTAAGTCTGGTTTAGAGCTTTATAAGGCCAAGGTAGAAGTTATTGAAAAATTGCCCCCTCCCATTTCTGTAAAAGGGGTGCGTAGTTTTCTTGGTCATGCAGGATTTTACAGGCGATTCATCAAAGATTTTTCCAAGATTGCAAGACCTATGTGCAGTCTCTTGGAGAAGGAGGTGAAGTTTGACTTTGATGAGATGTGCTTGAAAGCTTTTGAGATGTTGAAGAGTAACTTAATTTAAGCTCCTATCTTAATTGCTCCTAATTGGAAATTACCATTTGAACTCATGTGTGATGCAAGCCATGTAGCAGTGGGTGTAGTGCTGGGACAAAGGAAGAATAAAGTGTTCCACTCGATCTATTATACCAGCAAGACCCTTGACTCTACACAAGCTAATTACACAGTGACCGAGAAGGAGATGCTGGCTCTAGTGTTCGCCTTCGACAAGTTCAGATCGTATTTGGTAGATACTAAAGTGATTGTTTTTACTGACCATGCAGCTATTAGGTACCTATTCAACAAGAAGGGTGCGAAACCAACGTTGATTCAATGGATACTACTTCTCCAAGAATTTGACCTTGAGATCAAAGATAGGAAAGGTACTGAAAATCAGATAGCGGATCACTTGTCTAGGTTGGAGGATTTTTCCCATGTGAATGAAGGTGGTCAAATCTGGGAAGAGTTTTCAGATGAACAATTGATGACATTAGATATCTCTCAAGTGCCATGGTATGCAGACATTGTGAATTTGATAGTAAGTGGAGAATATCCTCTGGGTGCAACCACCCAACAAAAGAAAAAGCTCAATCATGATGCTAAGTTCTATATATGGGATGAACCGTTCTTGTTCAAACAAGGTGTGGACCGGCTAGTGAGAAGATGCATTCCGGAGTATAAGGTTCAAAAAGTGCTCGAAAGTTGTCATGCTAGCCTATATGGTGGTCACCACAGAGGGGAGCGCACTGCTCATAAGGTACTACAATCTGGTTTCTTTTGGCCCTCGTTATTTAAATATTTTATTGCTTTTGTGAAGGGTTGTGATAAATGTCAAAGGTTGGGTACTATTTCAAGAAGACATGAGATGCCACTAAGTAACATTTTGGAGGTGGAAATCTTTGATGTATGGGGTATTGACTTCATGGGTCCCTTCCTGCCATCTAGTGGAAACCAATACATTCTTGTGGCTGTGGATTATGTGAGTAAATGGGTTGAGGCTGTCGCTCTTCCTTCAAATGATTCAAGGGTGGTGATAAAGTTCATCAAGAAGCACATCTTCACTCGCTTTGGCACTCCAAGGGCAATCATAAGTGATGGGGGTTAAGCATTTCATTAACCATCTTGTTAAAAACCTTCTTTCTAAGTATGGTATTCGTCACAAGGTTGCTACAACTTACCATCCTCAAACGAGTGGACAAGTGGAGGTTTCAAATAGGGAGGTGAAGCAAATTTTGCAGAAAACGGTGAATGCACAGAGGAAAGATTGGTCTGAAAAATTAGATGATGCGCTGTGGGAATATAGGACTACGTATAAGACACCAATAGGGACTTCTCCCTATCACATAGTATTTGATAAGCATGTCATCTTCTGGCAAAATTAGAACATCAAGCTTATTGGGCAATCAAGAGGTTGAATTTGGACCTCGAGCTAGCCGATAAAAAGAGAGTGAATCAGTTGCATGAACTTGAGGAGTTTAGGCTCCACGCATATGAGAATGCCAAGCTTTACAAAGAAAAGACGAAGAGGTGGCATGATAAGCACATATTTGCTCGAACTTTCACTCCGGGAGAAAAGGTACTACTCTTTCACTCTAGATTGAGGTTATTCCCTAGAAAACTTAAATCTAAATGGACTGGTCCTTTCTAAGTGGTGAGAATGACACAACATGGGGTTGTTGAACCTAAAGATGAGACTGACCCTACGTTCTTGGTAAATGGGCAAAGGGTGAAACACTAATTTGGTGTAGATTCGGATCGTGATCGGGAGGATCTTGAGCTAAATGATGAATGATCCAAGTTATGTCGTGCCGCGACGTTAAATCAAGCGATACATGGGAGGCAACCCATGAACAATATGTAATAGATAGGTAGTCGTTTTTGAATTTTGAATTTTTGTTTTAAAGTAGTTTCAATTCTTAGAATCTAGGAATTACTTTTAACTATTAGTTTTAGCTAGATAGGATTTTTCATTGTTTGTAACTTTGCTTGTATTTGTAAAAAAAAATAATTGAAGCAAGACGCACTGGCAGGCGCACCGCGCCTGGCATAAAGATTCAGCGAGGACTTTGGGGCGCAACGCTGACGCGTCACCTTTCCATCGCACCTCAACCCAGAAAAATCACTGAAGCCAGGCGCACTGGCAGGTGCACCGTGCCTGGCATAAAGACCCAGCGAGGTTGTTGGGGCGCTATGCTGGTGCGTCGCCCCTCTATCGGGAACCTGTTCGAAAATTTGGGAAAAAGGTGGTGGAGCGGTATGGTTGGGAATGGTTTGAGTGTCAGCGCGAACCTAAGTATATGGGTGACTAGTACGTCCATGAGGTAAGGTTGCCGTCTCAATTTCCTATTATTTATCAAATTGTGCTTGTGTTGGGGCTGAGATTTATTTTTGATCATCCGGGAGATTGTAATTTATCTTTAGTTCGTGAGTTTTATGCAAATTGGCTCACTGAAACTAAGTATACAAATTTTCCTATTAGAGGTAAGGATGTGAAGTTTAATGCTACGATACTAAATGAATTTTTGGGGACCCCGAATTGTGATTCTGATGACTTTAATACATTGAAGGATAAACCTCCTTATAGGGATATCCGACATACTTTATGTGGGGTAGAGGCCACGGCTAGGTGAGAGTGTAGCAAGGATACTGGGAGGCATAATACCCTCCATTTTGCTAATTTCAATCAAGTTTCTAGGGTGTGGTTAAAGATAGTGTGTAGTGTGCTACTACCCGCGGAACATCTGACAGAGGTAACAAGGGATAGGGTGGTGTTGGTTTATATGCTGATGAAGGGGATGCCCATTAATGTAGGGGCAATTCTTAGACAAAATATGATGAAATTTAGGAATAATATGAGGCGGAAGTTTTGCTATGGGGGTTTGATAACCCGTTTTTTGAGGGCCCAAGGTATTAAGGAAGAGGCTGTGGACCTGACTATTGCTTTTCACCCGGATATGGTGGGTAAGTTAGTTGATATGACTCGAACAAATGCACTAGACACGTCCCATGGACCTATCTTGTCTGCCCAAGAGAGGCAAGCCCGTGATGACAATGTCATGGCAAGAATGTTTGGTATGGCAGAGTTGCAGTTGCGGATAGGTGGATGTCCAGTTACAAATGATGAGATAGAGACCATGGCGGAGCGCTACCCCTTGATTGAGAGTGTAGCGTTCTTATGCAGGACTGGTCCCGCATTCTTAGAGCCTCTGGATGATGATGAGGCTACTGTTGACGGGGCTATGGATAATGAGGAGGAGGATGTTGTGGATGAGAAGGCGAATGCCTTGATGGTGTTTGATTGCGGTGATGACAAGGCCTAGAGGCCCGAGGGAGTATTCCTAACTCTATACTTTGCTTTAATTGTGCACTGAAGACAGTGCTTATTTTTAAAGTGTGGGGTGGGGTAATATGTCTCTGTTGTATATAGATGTTTACTGCTTTATCAAGTCTAGTGTTAGTTTTTAGTTAAATTTTTAAATTTTTAATTTTGGGTTCCTCAGCGTTTGTTTTTGGTACTTTTACTGAGGATTGTCCCTTTGAACCGACTAAGACTAGTTTATTGCTTTATTGAGTCTTAGAGTCGTCATAGGAGTGACAATTCCCAATGATGCATGGATGACGACCGTCTTAAGGGAAAATTAGTCACATAGAAGAGTTGGATTGAGAAACCAACCTTGGTCTTTTGAAACTATGTCCAAAAAAGTTAGCCAAACATCATGGGTAGTCACAAGTGGAAAAGTGCAATAGAGTGTTAACCTTGTAACAAACATGTGTTCCTAGTTTTGACTCAAAATAAAAAAATAAATGGGCTTAATTGTGTAATGATACCGTAATGCAAGTTGTAGGAGCATGTTAGTTGATATATCCTTATATGTGTCATGATGCCATGTGTGGTGAGTGTTGATTGGTTCTTGCTTAACTTGATATCTAGAACTTGCCTTGTGTGTGTTGAATTAGTATCTTGTATGACTTAGGGAATGTGATGGAGGCGTTTCTTTGAATTAACAAATTCTTGACTCTACTTGTATGCCGACCATTGAAATTATCCCTAGTGAAGCCCCATTGAGCCTTTAGCCCTGTTTGTTGATAAGCCACATGATAAGCCGAAATCCATTTGTTCGATACCAAGTTCTTTTGATCTTAATAAAATCCTTAATGCACTATGTTAAGAAGAAGGGTTGAAAATTGTTGGTTGATTAAAGAAAGGGTGAAATGCTAAATTGTGTGGAAAAGAAAAGGGTAAGTAAGAACTTTGTTTTGGCTCTGGTCCTTAGTGACAATGTGCACCTCAACTCAATTGAGGGTGGCTATTTCAGAAATATACTTTAAACATTGGCCCTGATCCTACCAAGGATAATGTGTACTTTACTCGGACCTTAAAATCTAGAGTGAGGGTGGCTAGTGCAAATGCATGAATTTTTTTTAAAAAAAAATATAAATAAATTAAGGGCAAAGATGGAGCAACAAAAAGGGGTAAATAGTCATGAAGTGTGTACTAGGAGAAAGAAAAGCTATAAAGGAGATTGTTGGCAAAATAATGACATGTGCATTAGGGAGGTGTAGTCACTAAAATGATTCCTAAATATTCCCTCCCTTACCTTAAGCCGACATTACAACCAAATGAAAGTTCTCTTGATTCTTTGAGAAATATAATGCAAAAGTAATAATAAACTATTGGCAAGTTTATGGTATGTTGAGAAAAGTAAGAACTTATTTTGTGAGGGTGAGTTGATTGTTTGAAAAATAGGCCTTGTTGATATTGCAAATTGCTTGAGTGAAAGGCTTTACTAAACAAGAACAAGTGAGGGCATTCATGGCATGTGTAAGATTATCTAATTGATGTGTTTGTATGAGTTTGCATTAGCCCGGAATATTAATAAAAGAGTCTTTCTTTGAGCATGTGTTGTAACTTGGTGTAAATGTTCTGAAATGTTCCATCCATTATGAACTACAAGATCATGATTAAAAATGTTCGGTTGATTTTAAGGTTGGTTGATAAGTCCATGGGTTGTGAAAAAGAGTTGATAATCTAAAGATTGTTTGAGGACAAACAAAAGTCTAAGTGTGGGGTGGTGATCTTAGGCGTATTTATATGCCTAAGTTGTCAATATTTGCCCATGAATTGACTGAAGTAACGAATGATCTTGAGTCTATTAGCTTGATTTCGTTATACTTGCGATATTATACACTAAAATATGTGATTAGAGGTTTCAAGAACTCTCAATGAGATTGGAGTCAAATTGAAAGAAAATATGCAAGGATATGCTGAAAAGAAGCTAAGGCTAAAGGCCCCAGGGCCAGGCACACTGCTAGGCACGAGGCGCTAAGGGCCAATATTCATAGAGGCCTCTTAGGCGCTCTGAGAGGCGCGACGTGCCAAGTCCCAACAGTCTGGGGCCTTTCTCAGGCGCTAAGAGAGGTGCAACGCGCCATGAGGGAAACCTCAGAGGTGAAGTTTGGGCGCAACACGCCAGTGGGATCCTGACTTTTCCAACTTAAAAGTGCTAAAAAAGGATTCCTAATTGTAATAGACTTTGGCTCTAATTTTCCTACCATTATAAATAAACCTTTAGGGCTCCATAATTAGCGTTCGACTTTTATTGGGTGTGCAAGAGCAAGTATTCACGCTTGTAATAGGTTTTGATCTTTTAACTCTTCTATTTTCCGAAAATCGCATGAACAATTGTATTTTGTGGTTTTCTAATAGCATGAGTGGCTAAACTCCCTTGTGCTGGGGCTGTAGCTACGAATGGATTGTTGATTTTTAAAGGCTTGTTGAATTAATTCTTGGTTGTCATTATAAGTCACTTCTATATTCTTGTTTTAGTATTTTATGCTTGCGCACCATAAGATAAATATATCGTTTAAACTTGAATCGGGAGAGGAGAGGTTAGATAAACCAGAGAATATAGAGAGCTTGATCGACCTATTAAGTTGAGGTGATTTGTGTTCAGGAGTGACGCCCGGATGAACAATTCGCTTGGTTACGAAACATGATGAAATATAAATGCTCACTAGTTAGTCTATTTATCCCCGCTCAACGATGTAGTTAGATAGCTAACTGGAGTAGGCGACTAGAGGTGTGAACCCGACTCATATAATTAACCATGTAAACCAATAACTTGACGATTAAAATTAGTTCTAAGCCAATAATAGGATACATGAGATTCATTGCATGTTGCAGCCCTGGAATTGTCCTTTACTTGCTTGAAACATCATCTTAAAGTCGTTCACATTAAGTTACGTTTACTTAGTTCATAATTAGTAGTAGTTAACAATCAATCATCAACTCTTGAAAAGGTTACTTTTACTTTTATTTGTAGAATTAAGTGTTAAATATAAATTGATCATAAGTCCCTTGGGAACGATAACTCGTTTCTTAAAGAATCTATATTACTTGTGCGACCATGTACACTTGCGTGTATACTGGGTGAAACATCGGGACAATTCCCACGACATCCTAATGAACTAATAATAAAACTGAAAGCAATAAAAGGGATCCTCTGGAAGCAAGGAGGCTCACCAACAAACTCTGGAGCTCACTAGAAGCAACGATGCGCTGGATGTTGATCATGGTTACATATGTCTGCATCATAAGAAGATGCAGGCCAAATGACATCAGTACATTTAATGTACGAGTATGCGAGGGAATTCTAAAACAAGATATAAGCTTGAAAGGATCTGAAGAACTTACCTGGCTCAACTCAACTCCACTGATTTCAATATAAAGCAGTGTAAATAAATGTAGTATAAAGAAAAGCTTTAAAACATGGTTTTCAACTCTCTTTATTTAGAAATACAATAATAACTCTGTATGTATGCAAAGATACAATATGAACTCTGTTTGTATATGAAAATACAAATATTTCTGATGTATATAAAAATACAAAATACTGTTGTGGGAGTTTCTCTAACCGACAACCATCACTTAAGAGCTATTGTGATGATACAACATTTTGCCTCACACTGCCATGGCCGTCCTATACCTTGTCGGGGGTATAGAACCTGAACTACTAAGTGGATCCACTAGTCTATGCTAAAAGGCACTAAGGAATCATCTAAAAAGTATGACCCTTTTCTACCCATGGTGGCTACATGGTTTATGGGCGCAGTGAGTTGTCTGAACTCTCCCCCATATCGGTGCTCAAAACTACTCCCAAAATATGATACTAGCTCTTATGTTTAAAAAAAACATACTTCTTTCTGTGATTTGAGAATATTGCTCAAATGCTCTTCTTGGATATCAAAGTTTCCTCTCTTTCTTAATTGAAAGCATTTACTCTTTAGGCTCTTTACTGAAAAACTAGCTCAAGGGCTCTTTTGGAAATCAAGGTTTCCTTTCTTCTTTAAATGTGAAAACATTTTACTCTTTGGGAATACATTGTCCCAATATACTCTTTTGAAGAAATGAACTTACTTTACTCTTTACTCAACTCAAAACTCAAGTCTTAAAACAAAGTTAAAACATTCGTAAAAGACTCTTAGAAGATTCTATGAACTTCTCTTGACTTGACTCTTAACTGATCCTTGAATTGAATTATGGATTCAAGGATTGTGATTTGTGATAGGAAAGATCTCATGATGTTTAGGAGTGTTTTTAGATAATTAAACACGAGAAAAGATGAAGAAATCACTGTCTGAAAGCTGGTCCGCGACGCGGAGATGTATTTAAATTTTTGGTCGCGAAAATAATTTTTGAGGCAGAACGGTCCGTGATCGCGACACGACACGAGGGAGAATTTTCCAATCTGAGGAACAGGTCCGTGACGCAGACCTGGTACCCAGATTTGCCCGACTTGTTCCTTCTTCGTTTTCCAGCCCCAATTCACCTAAATTCGATTCTTTTTCTCCAATTCCCTTTAAATTCATATACCCAACATATGTACACAAGAATCTAATCAAACACAACTCTAAAATCGACCTTAAACTCTCAAGAACTCCTCAATCTCATCCCAAATTCAAGAACGAAAGTAAATTCAAGAACACACATAAAGAACATTCAAACTTTCAACTTTTAGGACAAATTCATGCTAAATTAAAAATGTTTGGCGCGTGGGTGAACGAACCCAATGTTGTGTGAACTCACATACCTCATAGGGATCACGCTTTAACGAAATCCACAAGCGATTCTTGAAGAACTTGACGATTCTTGCTCCTTCTCCTCCTTTCTCTTCTTCTTTTCTCTTTTATAAAACCCTAACTCAATATCATAAAAGCATAAACTGAATCCTATCAGTTTAGACCCCAATTAATTACCAAAAACGAAATTAAGTCATGTGGTATGGAAAAGACCATAATGCCCTTCTAAAATTCGGGTTAGACTTTCCTTATTTGAACAGTCCAACTTCAAATGGGCATACGAACTCGGAATCGCGCAAACTCAGCGGCGTTGGAAAGATTACTCCAAGTTCTTTCCTACGATATCTGGAAACACACCTAAATCATCTTGATCTAGGAGTTATGGTCATTTGAAGTTGACCAAAAACCCAACTTAACATACTTAACAAATTTTCCAGATTTTTATATTCTTTCCAAAAAAGACTATTTCCAATTTTTAACTTCTTTCTAGTTCTTTATAGTTACGGGGTGTTACATTAAGACTCTTAGGTTTGCATGATGCATGTTCCTTAGAAGGTGTTGGTTTAGCACTATCCTCTGTTGACTAAGAGTTGGTTTGCTAGACACAAGGTTCCCGAGTGGACAACTCGAGTGAGAAGGTTATGCGGTCACACAAAAATAGATCCGGACATCCCGCGCATATGTCGACTCTCCTAACTTTTGAAATTTTGAAAGAAATTTGCGGGTGCGCAAAACACACCTCGTGTGTACATGTGATAGTGTGAGTTTTTTAGAATTGGAGGAATTATGAATGGAATTACAATTTATATAAAGCAATAACAAATAAGCAATTTATATAAAGCAATAACAAATAACCAGTTTATATCACATAAGCATGATAAGTAAAGCATTTAGGCATTTAAAATAAAACAAACAACAAAAATGAAACAAGTAGATGTTAAAGACTGAATTATTAACCTAAATTTGTTATGGTTTAGAACCTAAAGTCGCCAAGTTGTTATACCCCATTATAACTCGAGGTTCAAACGGTGTACAACATATTGGTGAATGTTAAAGTTATTTTAAAGAGTCACTACCTAATTATGTAAAAGGTTAATTAGGACACCTATTTTGCTAAAGTTAGTGCTAAGTTAACTCTAGATTAAAGTCTACTTAAACTTATACAATTCTAGGTAAGGGTTCTAATTTATTCTAAAGGGAAGGGGTAAGGCATCCTTTAAAATATATTAAAAACAATTAACCGGTCAAATTTAGGTTAATTAATTTTAAAGATAAAGTGAGTCTAAAAGAATTTAAAAGGTCATAAGTTGGAAACTATTTAAACATTTGAAAACTCTTTTGATATTTAAGTTAAAATGGTGAAGATTTAAAAAGGGTAATTTGTCTAAACCATTTTATTGTTGATCTGTAATCCATGCGTGAAAAAAGAAAGGTAATAGAATAAAGACCCTTGCTTATGTATTGATAAAATGCTTTCTTTTGAAAATGATTTAGAAAAAAATGAGTTCAAAATATGGATCTTCTTTAAAGGTGAAAAGCTATTGTATGCTAAGTAATTTGTTAATAAGGTTGCAGATAACTAAGTGATTAAATATAAGTGCGATCATTTTCCTATGTCGATTATCCCGAAAAAAACAAACTAAAACATATCCGAATCACAGTAAGTTAAACCAAAAAAAATGTTAAACAATAATAATAAAATAAGCAGCCACACAAGCGACCCTAAATGAGTTTTTCTTGCTTTTGTTGCTATTCGGATAGTCTAATATGTCAACTCCATATATGGGTATGCCGGTGTCGAGTCCATGAGACTCTAATTTTGCTAGAGTCTTGAATCAAAGACTCCATTTTGCTCCCAAAGTTCATGCAAGTAGAAAGAGGATAAAAAGATTAGTAAGACCATTCAACTTTAAACAAAATTTAATAAGTCAAAGATAGAGCCAAGTAAAACACGAAAATATGCAAATGCCTAATCAAGATACTCGCCTTGCAATTGATAATTTTAAAATCAAACTCAAAATTTACAGCCACCAACACGTTTTAGGCGAAAAATTAATTCCCGACTTTAACAAGTTTAAACTTCAAAAGAACTTACCTTTCAAGCCATAAGTTTTGACATTAATTTCTAATGTAGCCAATACTAAACACTTAGAAGTAGAAAAGAAAAACATACACTAAACAGAGAGTGGGAAAGAACCTTAGGCTCAAGTTTATATGTATAGATTTGTTAAGTATAAAAAAATAAAGCTTAAGAATGGTAAAACACATGATTTGTGCCGTATTCCTTCAAATTTTAATATATGTTAAATGCTAACTTATAATTTAAAACTAAAAAAAAAACACAAAGGAACCTTAACATATAATTTTATTAACAAGAAAGCAAAGAATTTAAAACTAGTACTTACGCTAAGAATAAAGTTTTATAAGGATTCCCACAGCTAAAATGTCTTCTTTCTTTTACATTTTTTTTATAAAGTTGCATTTAGTATGCATACCATTCTGCCTACTTTTTTACTAAAACAGAAACAACATTGTAACAAAACATTTTAAAAGAAAAGACTGATGCACATCAAAAAATAATAATTTAGATACGGCAAACAAAATGGCTTCAAGTAATATAATCATGTTGTCTAACACGCCATGGAAACACGCTTCAAAGTTCTGTCAATCTCAAAAATAATCCAACTACAATAATTATTATAACTAAACTAGGTAGAAAATTTGTATGTAAGACATGATTTTCTTAAAATAAACTTGATAGTTCATAACAGAGATGATAGAGTTGAGAAAATAAAAGAGGTGAATGTCACCTGTTGCGGGGCAGTGAACGGGATGCTTTGGTCGAAGGTCTATGTTCGAAGAACTACAAACTCGAGCAAGATTGAAAATAGAGTTTAGGCCGAGATTGAAAGAGAATGTAAAGATGATATTTTAGAGCAAAGAACTAGTGATTAAAAGTGTTATGGAGGCAGAAAGCTTTTTAAAAAAAATGAATAACAAGGCTGCTATGGAAGCCAAAAAATCTCCTCCAATATGAGTGCAAAGGTTGCTATTTATAGTGACGAACTAGGGTTCTTCTTATTTCAATTTGGGCGGGATTGAAGAAACAACAGAGCCGTTTTGAATTCAAAACTGTACATGTGATTCTTCATCAGTGTCACGACCCAGGGGTACACCCTAGAAGTAACATGGCGTACTTGACCCTGAAGGGGCCTCATACAAGCCCTTAGCACATCATAACATAAGCTAATAGAAAAGTACGGGAATTTTAAAACTTTTTCCATACAATCGAAGTCTTTTATAAAAACAAGCAGCAATCTTTACTACACTTTGTCTCAAACCATCTAATACAACTTTGAATTAAAACTCTTGGGACACAACCCATATAATAGTCTCAACATGAGAAATAAAATACATAAAGGAAATTGTGATTTTTGTCCTCGAAGCTATGAGGACTCACCAAGTCTTCAACTCCTTTGCTCCTTAGAAACCTATCCTCAAGAATGGAACTCAATATCTGAACCCTACATTTGATTAGAATATAGACAAAGTATGCGTTAGTACAAAATGTACAAAATATGTTAGCTAGCATAACATCATAAGAGCATAATATCATAAGAGTTAGTCAACATAGACATAATCCAATACTTCATAACACATCAACTATAAGCATAAGAGACAATATTATAATCATAAGTAAAATCTCCAACGTAAGCATCATTCAACTCCTAGTCATTTATATCATAATAAGACCACTCTCAAGTAACCTCAAAGCATACTTGTGCAATGCATGAATGACATCCCATAATACCACCCAAGCTAAGTATCCCTCTTTGGTCATCTTAATCATAGGCTATATGCATAGTCAAGACCTAGGCTTTCATATTATAAGATCACTATATTCCTAAGTAACCTCAAATCATACTTGTGCAATGTATGAATGGCATCCCATAATACCACTTACACTAAGCATAACCTTGAAGTAACCATATTCATACTTACCATTCATTTGGTCTCATTCTTAGCTTACTTCATAACCAAGGGAATCTCTTACCTTTAGTCGATCATAACATAACAAGGAAGGCAACTATAGCACAATCATATCTAAGCATACATCATATAAGAGAAACACCTCATGAGTCACCTCAAGGCAATCTTACGCCATACATGAACAAGACCCCATAATCCTACCCATGCTAAGCTAGACACTTTAGGTTCATCATTCATGTTTATCATCTCTTAGCATCATAAAGACAAGGGGAATCACCACTAGTCATGCATGTATTGGAAGGGCCTACCAAGCTACAATCCAAACTAGTCATGCTCAAGTTCACAAATGCAAGGGGAATCACCTCAAGGGATACATGTTTAGTTCATCATGAAGGACAAGGGTACTCACCTCAAGCCATACATATCATGGAATCATAAATACAAGGGGAACACCTCTAGTCATACATATCCATAAATCATAGGTATTCGCCTCCATGCTCAATTCATTTTAATGTGATATAGGCTAAAACTGACCAAAACCACATATTTTAAGGTCTAAACGACGTATTTTAAGGGTCCAACGCATAAGGAAAGGACCAAAAGACCTTTGACTTGACTACTGTCGGGGTCACCGACGGACCATCGATCGACTGACTGTCCGTGCTGGTCAACCGTCAGTGGTGACTGGAGGCTGGAATTTGGGGGTTTGATCCACGGTCCGTGGATCCAGCCGTGGGTCAACACTTAGAATGATTTATGGGGCTGAGTCTGGGTAGGTTTGCAGATGCGAACCACGGATCACCAGCACGGGCCGTGGGTCACCCTACGGTCTGTGGGTGGCAACCGTGGGTTGCACCTGTAACTTCTGGAAATCTACCTTGAGGTCTATTTTTGGATACGGGGTGTTACATTATCTCCCCCTTCGGAACATTCATCCTCGAATGAAGACTAACTAGCTGAAATTGAGGGAGAGAGCTGCAACCCCTACCACTAAACACTGGTAAATGATTTTCTGACTGAACTAAGTTCTAAGAACATGCAAATACGCTGAAAATGCAAGTACAACCTGTAGGAACATGATGCTAAGACTGAAACTGCGCATGAATGACTGAAAAAAACTGAAGAGGAACTATTACCTCAAGCTGGAGTGGAATCGAAAGGAAAGAGGTGAGGATACTTGGCCTTCATGGCTGCTTCTGCTTCCCAAGTAGCTCCCTCTACGGACTGACTCCTCCATAAAACTTTGACTGAAGCGACTTCTTTGTTTCTCGACCTTCGAACCTGATGATCAAGGATTTCAACTGGTACCTCTTCATAAGTGAGAATATCATTCACAACCACACTTTCTAAGGGTACAATGGATGTTGGATCACCCACACACTTCTTCAACAACGAAATGTGAAAAACCGAATGCACTGTTGCTAATTCTGTTGGCAACTCTAACTCATAAGCCACTTTACCAACTTTTTTCAAGATCTTGTAAGGGCCTACATAGCTAGGACTGAGCTTCCCTTTCTTGCCAAATCTCATCACCCCCTTCATAGGTGACACTTTCAGGAAAACCCAATCATCAACTTGGAACTCTAATTCCTCTCTCCTTACATCTGCATAGGACTTCTAGCGACTCTGGGCTGTCTTAAGTCTATCTCTAATGAGTTGCACTTTCTCCATAGCATCATGAACTGAATCTGGCCCTATCAAGGTTGCTTCACCTATTTCAAACTAACCAACTGGAGATCTACATATACGCCCAGACAATGCCTCATAAGGGGCCATCTGAATGCTGGAATGATAGCTATAATTGTAGGCGAACTCTATAAGAGGAAGGTGATCATCCCAACTACCCTAGAAATCGATCACACAAGCTCTCAATATGTCCTCTAAGTTATGAATGGTATGCTCTGCTTGACCATCTGTCTGTGGATGAAATGTTGTGCTAAGATTAACCTAAGTACAAAGACCCTTTTGAAATGACTTCCAGAAATGAGAGGTAAACTGAGGACCTCTATCTGAGATGATAGACAAAGGAACCCCATGCAACCTAACTATCTCATTAATGTTAATCTTGGCGTAGTCCTCAACCAAATTTATTGTGTTAATAGCTAAAAACCGTGCACACTTAGTAACTCTGTCAACTATCACCCAAATTGAGTCATGTTATCTGTGAGTACGAGGTAAACTTGTAATGAAGTCCATCTTGATCACTTCCCACTTCCAAGTAGGAATGTTGATCTCTTGAGTCATACCTCCTGGTTTCTGATGTTCTACCTTAACTTGTTGGCAATTAGGGCATTTAGCCACAAAATCCGCTATATCCCTTTTTATACTATTCCACCAAAATACTTATCGTAGATCACAGTACATCTCAGTGGTGCCTGGATGAATAGGATATCTAGAATTATGGGCTTCTGTAAGAATCTGCTGTCTCAACTCACCCACCTTAGGAACACATCCCTTTATAACGAAGCACATCATCTCCCCCTTAGGAGAAAACCTCAAGTTTCTGCTGATGGACTGCACCCTTTAATTGAAGCAATATAGGATCATTGTCTTGCATTTCTTTAACCTCCACTACCAATGAAGATTCTGACCCATTCTGAACTGTTACACCACCATATGATATGCTCATAACACGAACTCCTAAGCGAGCAAGTTTGTGAACATCCTTTGCTAGCTCCTTTCTTTCTTCCTCAACATGTGCTACACTATCCATAGATAGTCTGCTAAGATCATCTGCTACTACATTGTCCTTACCAAGATGGCAATGCACACTCATATCATAGACCTTGAGGAACTCAAGGCATCTCATCTGGCAAAGATTCAACTCTTTCTGGGTGAACACATACTGAAGGCTCTTATGGTCTGTGAACACATCTACGTGAATACCATACAAGTAATATCTCCAAATCTTAAGTGCAAACACCACTACTGCAAGCTCGAGGTCATGAGTTGGATAGATCTTCTCATGCACCTTAAGCTGTCTAGAAGCATAAGCTTTAACTTTACCTCGTTGCATCAATACAAAACCTAGGCCGACTTTGGATGCCTCACAATAGATAACATAATCATCTGAACCCATTGGTAGAGTAAAAAAGGGAGTTGTAGTCAACCTAGTTTTCAGTTCTGCGAAGCTTTTCTCACAATCATCTAACCACTGGAACTTGACCTTTTTCTGAGTCAACTTAGTCAATGGAGAGGCTATGGATGAAAATCCTTCCACGAACCTTCTGTAATAACCAGCCAAACCCAAGAAACTTCTGATATCTGTAGGAAAGGTAGGTCTGGGCCATTGTTTCATTGCTTCTATCTTCTGAGAATCCACGTGTATCCCTTCGCTAGACACTATATGCAAAAGGAAAGCAATTGACTGCAACCAAAACTCACATTTGCTGAACGTAACGAATAACTAGCGATCTTTGAGAGTCTGCAAGACAACCCTCAAATGATTCACATGTTCTTCCTCATTCCTAGAGTAAATGAGGATATCATCAATAAAGACGATAACGAACAAGTCCAAATACTACTTGAACACTCTGTTCATCAAATCCATGAAATATGCAAGAGCATTGGTTAGTCCAAATGACATAACTACAAATTCATAATGACCATACCGAGTTCTGAAGGCTGATTTTGGGATGTCACTACTCTGACTCTAAGCTGATGATAACGGAATCTGAGGTCTATCTTTGAGAAATGACTAGAACCCTGAAGTTGGTCGAACAAGTCATCAATCTTGGGGATAGGGTACTTATTCTTGATTGTGACCTTGTTCAACTGTCTATAATCAATACACATCCTGAGAGAACCATCATGACTGGTGCACCCCATGGGGAAATACTAGGTCTGATGAAGCCCTTATCTAAAAGGTCTTTCAACTTCTCTTTCAATTCCTTAAACTCCGCTGGAGCCATTCTGTAAGGAGGAATAAAAATAGCCTGGGTATTTGGAAGGAGATCAATTCCAAAGTTGATTTCCCTTTTGGGAGCAACTCTAGGAAGATCTTTTGGAAACACTTCTAGGAACTCATTAACTACTGGAACTGACTCAAGAGTTGGGGTTTCAGAGCTAGAATCCTTAACCTGAACTAGATGATAAAGATAAACCTTAGAAATCATCTTTCTGGCCTTAAGGTAAGAAATGAATCGACCTATAGGTGCTAAGCTACTACCCTTCCATTCTAAGATTGGTTCATCTGGAAACTGAAAATAAACAATCTTAGTTCTACAATCGACTGAGGCATAACATGAATGTAACCAATCCATGCCTAGAATGAGATCGAAGTCTACCATTTATAACTCTACAAGGTCTGCTGAGGTGACTTTCTGGGAGACTGTGACAGGGCAATTTCTGTATACCCGTCTAGCTATAACTGGGTCACCGACTAGAGTAGAGACTGAGAAGGGTTCTGAGAGAGTTTCTGGACTAACATCGAATTTGACTGCTATATAAGGAGTTAAAAAGGAAAGAGTAGCCTCTGGATCTAACAAAGCATAAACATCTAGATTAAAGACTCATAACGTACCAGTGACCACATTAGGAGAATCTTCATGATCCTGGCGTTGTCTGCCACTTGTACAAGATGAGTTACCCTGCTGAGTCGAGAGACCTGCTGGTGCTGCTGAAGTTGTAGACTGAGCTCTACTATTATTGCCTCCTTTACCCTATTTAGCAGAAGGACAATCTCTCAACCTGTGACTAGACTGACTGCACCCAAAGCATCCTTCATTTCCTGCAAGACACTCACCCGGATGGTTCTTATCACACTTATGACAAGTTGGGTAAGTTCTGGTGCCTGAAACACTCCCCTAAAACTTAGAGCCTGATGCCCTACCTTTCTGATCATGTCTGAACTTAAAGGATGGAACACTATCAGATGAAGGTGCTGGAGTTGAAGACTTCTGCTCAAACTGCGAGAGATTTCAACCACCCGATTTCTGTTGAGAATAATCATAGTTGCCTGTCCTAGCCTTCTTATTCTCCTTAGCATGTTCCCTAAGCTTATCACCCTCAACTTGTTGAGCATTAGTCATGAACCTAGAGATGTTCATATCTTCAAGTAACATGGCATTACTAAACTCTATTTTCACAAGATCGGATACCCCATACATGTACTTGTTCATTTGAGCCGTGGAATCAGCAACCATGTGAGGAGCATACCTGGAAAGTTGGGTGAACTTGAGTCTATACTTTTGGACCGTCATAGAACCCTGCCTCAAATTCATAAACTCCTGAGCTTTCGCCTCCCTTAACTCTCTTGGGAAGAACCTATCCAGAAAAGTCTCACTAAAGCATTCCCAAGTAATAGGAGTTCCATTTGTACCCATGTTTTGTTTCCACTTAGTATACCATATATGAGCTACATCCTTAAGCTGGTAAGATGCCAACTCAACCCGATCAATCCTAGTTAACTGCATCACTTCAAAGATCTTCTTGACCTCATCAATGAAGTTTTAGGGATCCTCAATAATTTGCGATCCTAAGAACTCAGGTGGATTCATCCTAACATAATCCCAAACTCTAACTACAGCTGACCCAATATTAGCATTTGCAAGAACTGGAACCTGCTGATTGTTCTGGTTAGTCACACTCTGAGCCAAAAGCTGAATGGCGTTCTAAAATTCTGCATTCAAAACTTCCTGACCTAGGACTGGAGGAACTACATTAGCATTGCGTGCATTAGCATTCTATGTGTAAGCTCTACGAAGAGGCATGATCTTAAGGGCATAACAACGGATCAGAACGAGGAAATTGGATCATACCTCACGAACGATAAGAGTAACAGAGAGAGTGAAGTTTTCCTAAAACACTTTGTAGCCTCCCTCTCATTAGATGTGGTGCACTTCACACCCATGAAAAGGACTCTACTTAGTGTGGCTTTTCAGACATCCTAGGACTCTTAAACCTAGTGCTCTAATACCAAGTTTTTCACACCCCGAGGCTACCCCCTAGACGCGGACACGGGACCTAGGATCACGAGTGACCCCAAGCTAACCCTTCTGGCATATCATAAGCATACTAAAGCAAACTAAATCAATAAATACTGTGCTGAAGCTAAATCATATAAAAATCTGAAATGATGGAGAATACCCATATACTAAATCTAGATATATGAAAACTGAGAGTTTGAGTACAAATGAAAAGTCAAACTCTAACACTAAAACTGAAACTAACTATGTCTGAAAATAGCCTCTAATTGACTAGAAGTGCTGGGACATGCCCCAGCTAAATCTAGTAAAGGCTGAAACTAAAACTAGAAGCAAGAACATAATCATGTCACTAGTCCTCGAAGAATGAGGATTCACCACTAATGTTGTTGAATTGAAGATTGGGAATTGATCTATGCGTGATCTAACTGTTGAGGACCTGAACCTACATCACGAGAAGATATAACACAGATTATGTGTCGGTACTTGAAAGGTACTGAACATGCAGGATAGAGTAAAGCTGAATAATAACATAACTGAACAAGCAATAAAGCAATGATATAATTTGAACATGCTAAGGATACTGGAAATATAGAACTTGGCTAAACTAAATGCAATTACCAAGTTTATAACATACTGAGACTGAATACTGAACTATACTGATAACATGGTCAATGCAATAGAATCTGACTGAACTGTAAGGGAGCTACTAATAACCGACATAAAACCACATGAGCTAAATGTGGAGTGCGATGTATACACCCCATCGAGAGGACCCAATATACCATGCCAGAGGTATAGAGGCATGTTGGTGTGATCACTAAAATGATGCCCACAGAGGGGACTTACAACCTACGGGGCACGTAGTTCTGGGACTTGAGGGTGACTGACCTTAGTCCACTCGGTATTAAGCTTCCCATATGATCAAGTAACTAACACTTTATGACTGAAATGTTGTAATACTGGATAGCTCAAAATACTGACATGGAAACTGAGAATGCAACATTAATATACTGATAATAATGCATTCGAAAACTGAGGCATGTTAATATATGACTGAATTAGCTGGCCTAGCATATGAATTCATGGACTCAAAGAACTACATAGCTAGGGTTCTGAGTTTATGCATGAACCTGGGCAATAACGATATTGAATTCATGAAAATACGATTTGGATCATTCTAACAGCTAAAACACAACAATTCTTAACATTCAAGAAACCCTAAGTCTAGATAATATTAAGGGAATCAAGATTCTGACTGAAATCGAGGGACCTAATGGGTGAAAGGAACCCACTAGTGAAATCCCACATACTTGGTGATGAATTCCACGAGAAATCTTTCGATTTCGGGGCTGGAACTTATGGAACTTTGTTACGTTCTTGAACTAGGGTTCTTGACCTCTTTCTCCTCTTACCCTTCAATTTTTCTAAGTTTTAAAGAATGATTTGACTTAGGTAAGTTCTAGTTATGTTTCTAGGCTAAAACTGACCAAAACCACGTAGTTTAGGGGTCCAACGCATAAGGGAAAGACCAAAAGACCCCTGACTTGACTACTGTCAGGGTCACCGATGGATTGGACCGACGGACCATCGATCGACTGACGGCATGTGCTGGTCAACCGTCAGTCACTACTAGAGGCTGGAATTTGGGGGTCTGATCCACGGACGCAGACCACGGTCCATTACCTGACCTACAGTCTGTGGGTCCGGCCGTGGGTCGACACTTAGAATGATTTCTGGGGCTGAGTCTGGGGAGGGTTCCAGATGCGAACCACGGACCACCAGCACGGGTCATGGGTCACCCTACGATCCATGGGTGGCAACCGTGGGTTGCACCTGTAACTTCTGGAAATCTACCTTGAGGTCTATTTTCGGATACGGGGTGTTACATATACAAACTCTTCTAAACATCATCTATCACATGGAAGCAACAATGAAGCCCATTCATACTAAAGACAACATCAAGGTCTATCATATCAAATTTATCAAGTCATAAAAGACAAGCAACACCGGAATTTAGATAAAGCATGAAACACATACCGATAGCAACATAAGGAGGTCACTCTTGATCATTTCTAGCTTGGAGATCTTAAGGCCTATTCTTCCTTGGAGCCTACCCACCCAAACTAATTGGACAGAAGGAAAGGTAGGGTTAGGACCTACGACGACAATCCTCTTCATTTTTAGCCACCTTAGGGCAATGCCTTATCTTGTGGCCCAACTCACCACAACCAAAACAAACATTTGAACCCGCTAAGCATTCACCTTCATGCCTTCTATCAGACTTACCGCATCCCAGCAATAGAATCTCACGACTATTATCTTGAGACTTAACGTTAGGCACCCTCTTTTGGTTGAACTTATGAGTACTTGAGGGACTTTGCCCAGGGAACTTTTGTCTAAACCTAGGGTGACCATGTCCATCAGACTCATCATCAAAGGACTTATAATCATCCCATCTAGACCTCTTTTTCTCCCTAGATTCTTCCTTGAGTTTTGACTCCTCAATTCATTGGGCGAAAACCATAAGACGTGAGATATCCATATCATCAATAAGCATTGCCATACGATATTCTTTTTCTACTAAGTCGGACACTCCCATCATGAAATGATTCATCCTAGCCCTTGAATCCTCCACTAAAGTTGGAGCATACTTGGAGAGTTGAGTAAACTTTAGATAGTACTCTTGAACACTCATACTACCTTGCTTAAGGTTCATAAACTCTTGCATCTTAACCTCCTTCAACTCTAGGGGAAAGAACCTATCAAGGAATGTCTTCTCAAATACCTCCCACTCTATGGGACCCGCTTCTACCGGTCTATTCTCTTTCCATTGACCATACCATATTTGAGCTACCCCTTTCAATTGGTAAGCGGCTAATTCCGCTTTCTCTACCAAAGTCACCCCCATGATATCAAGAATCTTATAAACCTCATCTATAAACTCCTTAGGATCTTCCTCCACTTTGGATCCATGAAACTCCAGAGGGTTCATCTTAATAAACTCCCTCACTCTAGAAGCCGCGGAATTCACATTAGGATTCACACGAGGCCAAAGATCCCTATTGGCTTGGGTCGTCGTAGCTTGAGCCAACAATTGCATGGTAGACCTAAACTCCGCATGAGTCACATTCTCCCCTATAGGGTCTATTGGAGGTTGAGGAGGATCTTGGGGTGGAACTTGGAAAGGAACCTCTTGATCCATATTTTCTTCCTTATTTCTCCTAGCATTTTCCCTTGTATTAGCCATACCCTGAAAAAACATAGGGTACGGATTAGGAGAAGGACCTACTAGAACCAAACTCTATGGCAGGACTTAGAGAATGAAGAAGTGAAGTTTCCTAAATATCCAATAGCCTCATATTCATAAATGTGGCGCGCTTCACATTTATGAACAAGGCTCTACTAGACGTAGTTTGAGACAATCCTAGAACCATTCTAAACCTTGTGCTTTGATTACCAAGTTTGTCACGACCCAGGGGTACTAATAAGTCCAAAATTTGGACTCATTTAGGGCTTCATTTTAATAGAATTAGTGTCCTCAAATGCATATTTTGTCTCAATAACTGATGTAAATCCTTTAGTTTCAGGTATTTGGAGTTTGAGGCAAAGCATGGACACTACTTGGCAAAAAGGAACAAAATGGCTAAAAAAATGAAGAAAAGAAGGCCAGAGGATCGCCTAAACCATTGGGCGATTCACCAAATGGCCTTAACCTTGCCCATTATTCCAATAAGCTGAGCCCTGAAGGAAAAGATCAAGTCGGCGCGTCGCTAAACAGTTCCGTGAAGCAGTACTATATCGCCCAATGATCCAGAACGCGAAGATTCTGAAGGCAAAAGTTGAAAGGCGATAAAGCAAACCAAAAGGCGGATCGTCGAGTGCATCGGCGATCCCGACTAACTGCACCGAGTGATCCTTCGCAGCACATTTTTAGACAACTATAAATACTAGTTTGAATTTTTATCCTAGTATGTAATTTTAGATTCAACATTTTATTTTCTAAGTTTTCAAGTAGAGAGACTTTGTTCTTAGCTTTTGAAGATTTGAAAACTTCCAATTCCAAGAAATTGGAAGTGGGTGTTGAAGATTCTTCATCCTAGACTCGTTTAAAGTGAATATAAATCATACCCAGTTGATGTTACTTCGATTTGGTATCATTTTCTTCCTTTTTTCTATGTCTAGCTAAAACCCCAATTCTTGGGATGTGATTTTGTGAATATGGGTTAAATTTCTTGTTGGGTATTGCTTATTGATAGTGTATTTGCTATTTAAATATGATTTCGTTTAGTAGTTGTGTTGGAACTTAATGGGATTGTAGTTGCAAATATGATTTAATCTTAGTGTTTTTGGCTTGTTCGAGAGAGAGGTTTTATAACTAAGACTACTAAATCGATAGCCGGTGGTTATTGGGTCGTCGTGGGTTCAGCTCGAGAGAGTGAATCCTAGGACTTTTCCAACACATTCAGCTCGAGAGAGTAAATGGGCTAAGGCGGAGGCTATTCTTAAAAGCGGTAACTCAGTGTTCGAGAGAAACTGAGTTGATTCGGGATAAGTTGCGAGAGAGAGAATTTACCCCACTAAAGTCTAGCCTAGTTACAAATGTTCAGCAATTGACTATCAATAACATTTACCCGATTGTGTAGTTTATCCCATATTCCTATCACATCCCAAGAATCCCATCTCCCTATATTCACATCTTTTTATTTTGACTGTTTTTGTTCATTAATTGAAAAAAAACCCCTCATTGATAATTGACATTTGTGTCAACCCCTTAATTTATCATGTTTTTACTCGATAAGGTTTTTAGCTATGGTTAACTCTAGCATATTCGCGCTTAACTCTTATTCTCAGAAACCGCTCCCTTGGGACTCGACCCCAACCCTTGGTTGAGTTATATTACTATTGAACGATCGTTGACACTTGAATTGGAAGTTGTGTCTTTGATAACGTCATTCAACAAAATGGCACCGCTACCGGGGAGTGGTGTTACTTGAGAACTTCGAGCAGAGTCAAATTCCGCTTTTGTTAGTCGTAGTTTTACTTACTTAAGTTTTAGTTTTGTTTTTCTCTATGTTGCCATTGTAAGCAGATACTTTGAACATGGCCGATAGAAATGGTGGAAAATTGGCTGAGACGAACCAAGGAGTCGAGAGGGACTTCATTTTAACTACACTGGTAACTTAGCTAGACAATCTGGCCACTAAAATATCAGAGATAGAAGTCCAGTGCAAAAGAAAAGAGAGGTACATACCCCCTCATGAGCGGAGAAAGTCTAGAGACAATGAGAACAGTCGTGTCGAGGATACACTACTAACCATTCTCCAACAGATCACTAAGCAAGATAGAATGCTGGAAGAGATGAAGGAGAATATTAAAGTGTTAAATCAGATGATTGGCTCTCACTCGAGATGTATCCAACTGAAACACTCATGAGTCATGTAGTGCCTCAGGTCTACCCAAATGAGCAATTGGGGTTACCTAGTAGCACTAGGGATAACCTGAATGATGGAGTTTGAGTAAGGACTTGCGTCGTGCCGCGACGTTAACTAAGGCGCTTCTTGGGAGGCAACCCAAGGTTTTATCGTTTTGACTTGGTATTCAAGAATAAAGATGTGTTAATTGTGCAGGTTTGAGTGTGGAAAGTGTTTGAAAAGTGCAGGTTGGCAAGCGAATGTTCCAGTCGGCACATCGCCAAAGAGGTCGGCGTGCCCAAGTTGATTCGTCATTTGGCTCAATACAATTTTAACTTGGAGCCTGTAAAACTCAGTGAGCCCAGGAGAAACTTGGCGACTCGCCGACTAGATCAGTGATCCCGATGTTGTCCGCCGTTTAAAATCCCAAGAAATTGAAGGTCTTGTAAAAGTTGGTGGGGTAAGTGACCACTAGGCGTGTCGCCGAGTGTATCGGCGAGTGCGACTAACGTCGCCGAATGGACGCGAACTGGATGGTTATTAAGGGCCAAAAGTTCTAAAGTTTCAAACTTTTCACTTTCCCTCGCTTTCAAACTTCACAAACTCACACCAAGTTAGTATTTTCAATACTTTTGCATTCTATAAGTATTTTGGTTATTTTTTGGTGCTCTGAATTAGGATTTCATTGCCGCCTAGCATTTCAAAGTACTTTAACTGGCATAAAGGTTGGTTTTCCGAACCCCGAGTTTACTTTAGTTATTTATTCTCTTATGCAAATGATATTATCGTATTGTCATGTGCTGGGCCTCTCTGATAGGATTAGAATGCTTAAATGCCAGTTTTAATATAATAATCTTGCCTGTATTGTTCTGATCGTCGAATGCCCGTAAATTTGTTCCTTAAATTGAGTTAAATTTAATGAGGGTGTGCTTGCATGTTGGTTAGATTTTTTGGGTGAAGCCTGAGTAGCCCGTATTTGTGCTAAATGGCATAAATTGCACAATGATGGAGTGGGTGACACTATTATTAAGGGCAAAAGTCGTCAAATGGCCAAATTTGGCAAAACTGGGAGAAGTCTAAGTACTCCGGGGTAATGGGTGTTATGGCTCTAAACTTAATTGTACTAGTGCATGCTTTGATTTTGTTTTTGAGGGTTGCGGGGTTGAATTCAAGAAGTTGGGTTGAAAATAGGCACCTTAGGCCGTTTGGCAAGCTAGGTCGAGCTTGCCGAACCACTTGGTGGTTTGCCTAATGTCCCCATCTCACCTTTGATTTCATGCTCTATTTGATCATTGATTTTGTAACTTTCAGCGAGAAGCTTGATGTCGCCAAATGCACTAGGCGACTCGCTGAAAGGCTTCTCTTTCGCCCTTTGTCTGCACCCCTGAACCCTTGTACACTGAAACTTTCAGAAGGCTAGCCCTTAATCGCCGAAAGCTATTGGCGATTCACCGAAAGGGACCTTCCATCGCCAACTTTCTGAGGATTTTGAGCCAATCCCTTTGGCGAGCCCGATTTAGCTCGCCAAAGTGATTTGGTGATTCACCGACTTGATCGGCAAGTCTGTCAACAGTAAATTTTCTGTGCTTTGATATGAATATTTACTAACTTTTCTCTGATGTTTTGCAGAAATAGTGCTAACAAATATAGAGAGGCCACCCCAGAAAAAGGCACGGGGCATTACTATAAACAAAGGGGGATCAAATCCTCCAAGGAAGAGAAGGCAAGAACTCCGACCGGGAGACAAAGGCAAAAGAAAGAAACCTGATAACACCCGAGCTAATTTGTCTGTGCCTGAAGACGAGCAACCTTTGATTTCCTAAAGAGATGAGATCCAGGCTAGATCTCAACCCACGTCCACCAGAGTTCCCTCAACTGCCACCCCTCCTACAACAGAATCAGTGCCAGCTCAGGCACCTCCTGTGACCCCTGCGTTTCATGTCGTTCCTCCTCCCAAGCTTCTGAACAGATTGAAAGGTGATGGTTTATGAACCATCCTCGAGGAAAATCTGCTTTCTACAGAAGGCTTGGAGGGGAAGTATTCATATGTGAGGGAGACCCTTAAATTCCACAGGTTCGAGCAGTTCACTAGGCCCCGAGGCCCTTATATTCCCTCTTGGGTCCGTGAGTTCTACACAGCTTATGGTGATCTGGTTCCCAAGAGCAAGAAGAAGGCCAGTGAATTCAGACCGGTAAAAGCGGTCATGGTCCGAGGCAAGGAGGTTGGGTGCAGCAGTGAGTACATTAATGTTGTACTAGGTAGAGATCTACACTCTACACACCCGTATGAAGGATTGCCTGTTGCTCAATCCTTAGATGATCTGAAGGGGTGGCTGGCACCTTTAATTTCTGATATCACTCCGAGGTGGATCGAGACGGGTGCCCCTATTGAGAAGACGGATTTGAGTATTGCTGCCCGGTTCTAGTTTGGCTTTATCAGCAGCAACATTATGCCATCCTAGAATGATTCTGTCCTCCGCCATTCTAAGGCGGCAAGCCTAGGGTCCATCATATCCAGGAGGCGCATCGACGTAGGACTTATGATTTCATAGGAGATAGCCATGAGAGCCAAGCAAAGACAGACCTCTCTGCCATTCCCAGTCCTGATCACTGAGCTGTACTGGCGTGCTGGATTACCCCGGGATGCTGCGAGAGATATTGAGGTCACTCCTTCTTCCTCCACAGACATCCGGCGTATTAAGGCGGAATACATACGAGAGGAGGCTGATGGGAGGAGATCAGCTCTAGCAGATGCTTCTTTGGAAGTTGATGTTGATTCGTTACCTGCAGAGGCATCTTCACCTACTCCAGCCTCTGGGCCTTCAGGTACTTCTACCCCTCCCATTCTTCACAGGTTCCGGGCACCTCCATCTCATTCCAGCCAGTCAAGATTACTCAGGCGATGATCCTGAAAATGGGGAATCTGGCCTATTCAGCTGATATGAGGGCGACTAGATTGGAGAGATCTATCCCAACGATGATTGAGATTGCTATTTCAGCTACACTGACCCCCCCCCCCTTGGGCTTCTGTTGATGATCTGGCTACTAGAGTCACAGCTTGTGAGAGCAGACAGGGGGAGGCCTCAGCAGTTTCAGCTTTGCAAGCCGAGGTAGCAGACTTGAGAAAGGACATAGACTATCTGAAGTTTACCGACTTCATCTCACTACTGAAGGATACTGATGATGTAGATGCCCCAGAGACTTCAATGATTCCTCTAGGTACCACCGGAGAGGTACATAGGGATGACACAACAGTTGATGACTCAGAGGTGGAGACCGATGAGGAGCGGATAGAGGTATATAATGATGAGATGTACAATGATCTGGCGGATCTGGAGAATGCCATGTATGAGACTGCACGCCAGATATCTTTGAGAAACACCGCCATGGGCGTATCCAGTGGAGCTGGTCCTTCTGAGGTGACTCCGAGCACTGATGCCCAGATCTCAAGCGCTACATCAGGCACTGTTGCCCAAACAGATGGAGTGACTGCTTAGACATGATCCCTTTTTTACCTCCCTCTTTGTCTCTATTTATTTTGACTTTTGGATATCTTTATTTGCATTTGAGGAAAAATGTTTTTCATTTGTGGTGGGGTGAGGCCCACCTTTGTGCATATTTGTTTTGTTTATCTATTTGGGCCTTGTGCTAAATTTGTGTTACACTGCTTTTTTATGGAAGGTTTGAGCTTATGGCTCCTTGCTTTTAATTGAAAAGAATTTTTGACCCTTTCGAAAAAAAATTGCCACCTCTTGTATGTGTGGAATGTGGATGTTCTTTTGCAAATTCGAGTATCGGTTTTGATCAATACCGAACTTGAATAATGCTCATAATCGAACAAACAAGAATATGCGGCTACGATGAGGCCAAATAAAGTTGCATAGACAATATGTGAACTCTTAGCATCTCGTTGTGACTAGCCAATTATCGAATCGAGTCTCTTGTGATGATCGTTGCACACTAGCGAAAGTGTGAAGTCTTGTTTGACCTAGGTGTCAATGCCTTGTATGATGAGCTTACTGTGAACCATGCATGATAACACCTAGAATTTTCCCCGTTGGTTCGGTTGACTAGTAAGGCTATCTCTTGATATGATCTTAGGCAACTTCGAAGAGTGTGAGCCAATTTGACATATACCTCTTTTGTGGCCTACCTTGTGAGTGTGTGAACCTCTTTTGAACACCCCTTGAGCCTTAACTTTCTTTGGAAGAAACTTGATGAAAACATAACGTTTCTTAAATCCACTACCCATAATCCTCTTGATTTGTGGTTGATTAAATAGCCAACTAGGCCAAAAGCCTAAGTTGGGGGTGTGGTGAAAAGAGAAGGCAAGTCAAGAAGTGCAAAAAAAGTTTCCTTTAACCCATGGTTTTGAGAAAAAAAAAGGAACCCCTCCATATAAAAAAAGAAAGAAAGAAAATAATGAAAAAAGAAAAAGAACGAAAAAGTTGTGGAATAAAGTACAAAAGAAATGGGGTTTCCGAACAATCCATGGAAAGTGAATAATGGAATGACTTATGAGCACTAAAGAAAATGATGAAAGAAGAGGAAAGGAAGTGTTGAGAGCATCACATTTCATGAGGATAAAAGTCATTGAGCCTAAATGACCATATCTTTGCACTCAGCCCCATTACAAGTCTTGTAAAGATTTTTTTTATCTTGAGTAAGCTGAAACAATTGTCTATTGGAAAATACGGGCAAACCTTTGGGTGAAAGCAGGCATAGTGTTCTTCTTTGTGAGTGTGAGTGTGAGCGTTGCATTTGATTCCAGAGCTTTAAATTGTTGAACCATTGTGTGTGAATATGGAATCATTCTTTGTGTGAGGGTATTTGAACACTTTAGTTGAGCTTGAACTTGCATTTGAAGCAAGTATGGTGAGCTTGAGATTCTTTGATAATGGTGTGTCACAACTTGAAACTTTGAGTGCACATTTGATCTTCGCATGAGTAAATTGAGTCTTATATGTGCATTCATGATTGAGTCTTGTGTAGCACTTTCGAGACATCCCTTTTGAACTGCCGAACTTGAGTTTTACTTGAGGACAAGCAAAAGTTTAAGTTGGGGGTGTTGATGAGTCCACAATTTGGACTCATTTAGGGCTTCATTTTAATAGAATTAGTGTCCTCAAATGCATATTTTGTCTCAATAACTTATGTAAATCCTTAAGTTTTAGGTATTTGGAGTTTGAGGCAAAGCATGGACACTACTTGGAAAAAAGGAACAAACCGGCTTAAAAGACGAAGCAGTACTATATCGCTCAATGATCCAGAACGCGAAAATGCTGAAGGCAAAAGCTGAAAGGCGATGAAGCAAACCAAAGGGCGGACCGCCGAGTGCATCGGCGATCCCGACTAACTGCGCCGAGTGATCCTTCGCAACATATTTTTAGACAACTATAAATACTAGTTTGAATTTTTATCCTAGTATGCAATTTTAGATTCAACATTTTATTTTCTAAGTTTTCAAGTAGAGAGACCTTGTTCTTAGCTTTTGAAGATTTGAAGATTTCCAATTCCAAGAAATTGGAAGTGGGTGTTGAAGACTCTTCATCGTAGACTCGTTTAAAGTGAATATAAATCATACCCAGTTGATGTTACTTCGATTTGGTATCATTTTCTTCCTTTTTTCTATGTCTAGCTAAAACCCCCATTCTTGGGGTGTGATTTTGTGAATATGAGTTAAATTTCATGTTGGGTATTGCTTATTGTTAGTCTATTTGCTGTTTAAATGTGATTTCGTTTAGTAGTTGTGTTGGAACTTAATGGGATTGTAGTTGCAAATACGATTTCATCTTAGTATTTTTGGCTTGCTCGAGAGAGAGGTTTTAAAACTAAGACTTCTAAATCGATAGCCGGTGGTTATTGGGTCGTCATGGGTTCAGCTCGAGAGAGTGAATCCTAGGCCTTTTCCCACACATTCAGCTCGAGAGAGTGAATGGGCTAAGGCGGAGGTTGTGCTTAAAAGCGGCAACTCGATGTTCGAGAGAAATCGAGTTGATTTGGGGTAAGTTGCTCGAGAGAGAATTTACCCCCACTAAAGTCTAGCCTAATTACAAATGTTCAGCAATTGACTATCGATAGCATTTACCCGATTGTGTAGTTTATCCCATATTCCTATCACATCCCAAGAATCCCGTCTCCCTATATTCACATCTTCTTATTTTCGCTGTTTTTGTTCATTAATTGAATGCAAACCCCCCATTGATAATTGACATTCGTGTCAACCCCTTAATTTATCATGTTTTTACTCGATAATGTTTTTAGTTATGGTTAACTCTAGCATATTCGTGCTTAACTCTTAATTCTCATAAACTGCTCCCTTGGGACTCGACCCAACCCTTGGTTGGGTTATAATACTATTGAACGACCGTTGACACTTGAATTGGAAGTTGTGTCTTTGATAACGTCATTCAATCAGGTACACCCTAGAGGTAACATGGCGTACTTGACCCCGAAGGGGCCTCATACAATCCCTTAGCACATCATAACATAAGATAATAGAAAAGTATGGGAATTTTAAAACGTTTTCCATACAATCAAAGTCTTTTATAAAAAACAAGCAGAAGTCTTTACTAGACTTTGTCTCAAACCATCAAATACAACTTTGAATTAAAACTCTTGGGACACAACCCATACAATAGTCTCAACATGAGAAATAAAAGACATAAAGGAAATAGTGGTTTTTGTCCTCGAAGCTATGAGGACTCACCAAGTCCTCAACTCCTTTGCTCCTTAGAAACCTATCCTCAAGAATGGAACTCAATCTCCGAACCCTACATTTGATTAGAATGTAGAAAAAGTACGTGTTAGTACAAAATGTACTAAATATGTAAGCTAGCATAACATCATAAGAGTTAGTCATCATAGACATAATACAATACTTCATAAAACATCAACCATAAGCATAAGAGACATTATTATAATCATAAGTAAAATCTCCAACATAAGCATCATATAAGCATCATTCAACTCCTAGTCATTCATATCATAATAAGACCACTCTCAAGTAACCTCAAAGCATACTTGTGCAATGCATGAATGACATCCCATAATACCACCCAAGCTAAGTATCTCATTTTGGTCATCTTAATCATAGTCTATATGCATAGTCAAGACCTAGGCTTTCATATTATAAGATCACTATACTACTAAGTAACCTCAAAGCATACTTGTGCAATGTATGAATGGTATCCCATAATACAACTCACACTAAGCATAACCTTGAAGTCACCATATTCATACTTACCATTCATTTGGTCTCATTCTTAGCTTTCTTCATAACCAAGGGAATCTTTCACCTTTAGTCAATCATAACATAACAAGGAAGGCAACTGTAGCACAATCATATCTAAGCATACATCATATAAGAGAAACACCTCATGAGTCACCTCAAGGCAAGCTTATGTCTTGCATGAACAAGACCCCCATAATCCTACCCATGATAAGCTAGACATTTTAGGTTCATCATTCATGTTTATCATCTCTTAGCATCATAAAGACAAGGCTAATCACCACTAGTCATGCATGTATTGGAGGGGTCTACCAAGCTACAATCCAAACTAGTCATGCTCATGTTCACAAATGCAAGGGAAATCACCTCAAGGCATACATGTTTAGTTAATCATGAAGGACAAGGGTACTCACCTCAAGCCATACATATCATGGAATCATAAAGACAAGGTGAGTCACCTCTAGTCACACATATCAATGAATTATAAATACAAGGGGAGTCACCTCTAGTCATACATATCCACATATCATAGCTATTCGCCTCCATGTTCATTTTAATGTGATTTAGGTATTCGCTTCTATATCCATTTTAATGTGTAATGTAGGTATTCGCCTCCACATCATCACATAAGGATCACAGGTAATTGCCTCCATGATCAACATAAAGGCTATTGGGTAATCACCGCCTGCCTTGGGAGTCATACGTACATAAAGGGTTATCACCTCACACTCCCCATATCATGACATGAGTAATCGCCTCATGTTTAACTAATTAGGAGTAAGGGAACTCACCTCACATTCCTATTAGGTAAATGTCATTTATGGGAATCACCACAGGACTCATCATATTTCATAGTCCTAGGACTTAGATTCATTTTAGGTGGGAAAACCTTTCAACCTACAATCATTCTATGTGAGAGAACCTTTCATGTCATATCATATTCATGCATAATACCATATTTAGAATTCTACATTAGACATGGATATCATCATGAATAAAATGATTCTATCACTTAATACATTCATACATTCATTAGGTAGATTAGGTAGGTAAAGGCCTTCCACCGTAATTCTATCCATTAGTCTTCTATTCTCGTATAGACTTTACTCTCAAAGCCTTAGCATACATAGTTCATCATATTGGATTTACTCTCAAAATCATAGTGATCAACATTCATGACTACAATCCTTACACTCAAGCTTTACTTCTTACAATCATCATTCATACCTAACTTTCAAGGCATTCTAATCACATTCATTATTATCAAGTGATTCCAGTCATAATTCATCATAAAGGTTCAACTTAAAGCTTTACTAGTCATGACCCATCATATTCACATTATTCTAATTCAATTCATGTCTAAATGTTTCTATTCTTGATCAATTACTACTCATAACATAAATTCTAGAAGATCACTTTTGAATCCTCAATTTCACCTTTCATGGCATAAACCACGAAATTCAATTAGACTAGGGTTAAACACATGGAAATATAGAAATTCATCATAATATCACGATTCCATGCTAGATAAATCATAATTAGGTATTATTCACTCAATTGGAATCATACCCAAACACTACCCACAACATAGGAAGAAACCCTAGCTAGAATTGGGTTTTGTCTTCACAATTGGGGGAAATCTAGGGGGCTCTATAGGTGGAAGAACCCATAGATGAATAATCTAACATACCTTGATTTAAAGCCCTTACTAAGCTTGCAACAATGGAGGAAGTTGACCTAGCTTGACCCTATTTTCTTCTTCTTCTTTTTCTGGGGTTTTCTAGAGAGAGGATTTTTTAGAAGATGAACTTTGGGATCTTTTGGAGTTTTGGAATTAATGACTTAGTTGGGGTGGTTAATGACTTAAAATAGTTTATATATGTGTATAAAGTCCATACAAAACGACCCCCACTTAAAACTAATTAAAAAGGAATTTACTAAACAACCCATCATTAGGCAGCCCCCTCCCAGGCACCACGACAGGACCTCACGAGCCGTGGTCCTTGGACAGTGGCTAATGCTTGGTGTCTTGGCCTCCACAAAGCTAAGGCATGACCACGAGCCTTCCCACGAACCGTGGTCAAGACCACTGGCCGTGAAGTGGCTCATGGTCCTTGGGCAGTAGCCTTGTCCCAAGGCCTTGCTTCCCACTATGCTAAGGGACCTTCACGAGACCTCCCACGAACCGTGGTCAAGACCACTGGTCGTGGTGATGGTCGTGAACTTGGGGCAGTAGTTTGCCAAGGTTAGTAGCCTTGGCCTTTGGCTTAGGCATTGCCCTTTTGCCTTGGCACTTGCCCTTGTAACCCTAAACTAAACCCTAGATGGTCTTTTAAACTACGGGGTGTAACACGTGCCTTGACGTTTAACCCCTAAACCCCTCATTCTAAGTACGGGAAGTCTTATCTACGACTCTAACCCTCATATCAAACTCTAGAACCCTAACTTGAGGCTCTAGTTTAGTCTACTAGTTTTTGGGGTATTACAATCAGAGATGTCAAAAGTATTTTGGCTTTTTGTTGACCGAATTAAAGAAGAGAGATGGTAATGAGGAAGGAGAAAGATTTGTTGATTTCCTTCAGAAGTAAGAGATAAAGATTGCACCAAAATAGGTGAACAATCTATGTCCATGGCTAAGAATCGAGCAACCTTCTATCTGGAAGAGGAAAAAGGTGTGACGACCTATTTTGGGGAGAATATTATTGCGTGGATAGGTTAGAATGATTTGTTGTAAGTTTGGGCATAATGTTTACAGCGAATTTGGGTTGATTTGCTGGGTTTGGGCCGAAATTTTGGACTATTTGATATAAAAAAAAATGGTTGAAACGTTTGGTTTGATTTGGGAGGTTTTGGGCCAAAAGTTTTTGGTCTTCCTTTCTTCTTTTAAATTATTTTAGGCTTTTGACTTAATATAACTAACACAATATATGTTATAAGATGATAATTAATAATTTATAAAATAAAAATATCAATATTATGATTTTACGTTAATAAAAAATATAGATTCAAAATTTCGATTTATAATTAACAAAGCTTGAAATAAAATGATGATAATCGATTACTTAAGAAAAAGAGGTGTAAAAAGCTTGTAATAGTAATTTGATAATAAAATATATAATTTTAGTAGTAAATAGTCGTAGTAGTGAAAATAGTTGGGAAAAATGATAATTTGATACGTTATTAAATTAGAAGCTAAAAAACAATAGATCGGAAGAAAGGAGGGTCAAAATTCGGTGTCAACAAGAACAACATGTTGGAACCATATAAAAGCTCCAAGTTAAAATAAATTAAACCTTTTAACAGTCCTTACAATATTGTTACGAAGATTAACATAATTTACTAACCATTTGATAATAACCACAAAACAAGCTTTGTTAGTTTAAATAATATATTAAATAACTCAACAAGTAAATGTTTAGATAATGAAAAATAAAGAGGTATAAAAGTAACCAATAATGATGATCCATTCAATATGTACATGACACATAACTCAATAACTTATCTTTTTCGAGTAAGCAACTAACTTGGAGAAATTACATACCTTACCTTTACCTTTTCGGAGGATAAATAAAATCGAATTCAACTTTCTGGAACAGTATATATAAAAAAAAAATGTAGAGTACACCTGCCAAAGTCATCATGAAAAATTTCAATGTAACTACATACCTGAAAAAAATAAAGTTGAATCTTAATTTGAAAAATTGGAGACTCATGTTGATAACGTGTTGTAAAATTAAAGCAAAATAAGATAAGAAATATAGAAGATGAAAGCAATAGAAATAGGAAGACAAAAGATGAAAGCTTTTCTTATTCTTCCAAGTATTCAAGTGTATCCAATATGGACTCTTATGCCTCTATTTATAGTGTTACATAGATGAATACAAAAGATTTGTCTTCAACATGATATTAACCATGAATATGAAGGAGGAGGTTATGTAGGTGTAACGTTACAAGTAGGAGCGGCAAACGAGCGAGTCGAGTCGAATATGAGTCGATCAAAAAATGAGTTAAACAAAAATAGATAAGTTACCCGACTCGACTCACATTTTAAATGGGTAAAAACGAGTTACCCAATTGATAATATGGGTGCCCATATTTACCCATATTATAATAGAAATCTTGTTAAAAGCTTTAAAACAAAAAAAAATTAAAGTTTTTTTTATCACTTCTCTCCACCCCCGACCAGCCCCCCTATCCCAAAAAAATGTAAAAAAAATTACCACTCCACCCCTACCAGCCCCCCATCCCCTACCCCCTACCCCCTACCCCCTACTAGCCCCCCCCCCCCACCCCATTCCAAAAAAAAAATTAACAAATTTTAAAAGTTTTCATTAAAAATTTTTAAACTTTTATTTAAGAAAAATTACCACCTCACCCCCTACCAGCCCACCCCCCCTCCACACTCCATCCAAAAAAAAAATTAAATTTTTTCATTAAAATTTTTCAATTCTTTTTTTAAAAAAAATTACCAGCCCCCCCCCACCCCCCTCCACACTCCATCCAAAAAAAAAATTAATTTTT